>CAJNIZ010005344.1:0-19607 GCA_905231905.1 Symbiodinium pilosum
GATAAGGGTTTTGATCCCCGCTCTATTGTAATTTGGATAGCCATTTTTGTAACCAACCTCGTGGGCTTATAGCCCACTTTAATGACCCATGAACAACCCTCAGCCCTGATCTCTTGTTCGTTGCCGAGCAATCTGGGTTGCTGCTAAGGAACTTAATGTAAGTGACCATATTATGGGCATTTAGCGTTTAGGGTTTAGGCCTTAAGTTACCATATTCTGGGTATATATAGTAAACAATGGTGTTTCCTTCTTAGGGAAATTCTGAAAGTCTCTTCAACAGCACCCCAGCAAAGCAATGTCCCCCCCTCCCCCTGCAGGCGGCTGAGACGTGACTAGGCAGCATACGCGCACGGTTTTAATAGTAGTTTCCATTTTCTTTTCCATTATCCCTATATAATTCCTACATAACACCTACTTTTGGGCAAATCTCCAGGGTCAGGACACCCCCAGAGGGCCCCCTGCAAGGAGTCTGAAAATGTGGGGGCGTCGTTGGGGCCCCAAGCGCGGGGCATTGTCGGGATTTGGCCTACTGGGGTTGCTGCCCCCGCAGGCCCCAGGCCCCTTTGCTTGGGGTCTTTAAAGGTTTTGGAGGCCCCTGGAGGCCCTGCCTGCGGCGGGCCTGTCATGATAATGTTACTTGAAAGTTGGCGAGAAGACGATCTTGTTGAGGTGGGAATTGAGGGCGTGGCCCTAAACTCTAACAGGAAGCAATTTGGGTGGTAGCCTGTGATGTCTCACAGCGGGTGGGGATTTTGAAGAAAGCCCAGCTTCCATGGCTTCTCGGACAACATCCACGAGGTTCGCTGGGCGCAGGATGTGCCCACCCACAGATCCCTGCAAGTGGGGTTGCGCCATCGGCGCATGGATACTCAGCCCTGCGCAGGTAGACGCCCTAAGCCCTAAACCCTAAGTCTAAACCCTAAAACCTAATTCCTAAACCCTAAGCCCTAAACCCTGTACTGCTTGGCGTTCTTCCGTGACGACTTAGGAAAGCCATGGTCCGCTTCGGCCCATCCGAAGATACGCGGAGGCAGACCAGCAGGGTGTAGGTCTAGATTTTAGGGGTTTAGGGTATTTAGGGTTCAGGGCTTAGGGTATTTAGGGTTTGGGGTTTAGGGTTTAGGGTTTAGGGTATTTAGGGTTTGGGGTTTAGTGTATTTAGGATTTAGGGTATTTGGGGTTTCGGGTTTAGGGTATTAAGGGTTTGGGGTTTAGGGTGTGCAGGGTTCGTGGTTTGGTTTAGGGTGTAGATTTAGGTTGCAGGGCATGTAGGGCTTATTAGGGTAGAGTTTAGTGGTTATGGCTTAGGGTTGAGGGTTTGAGGCTCCATAGGGTGCAGGGACAGCCTTGCGCCACTTAGCTGGGATCCCCTTGATATTGTAATTCCTAGGGCATGGGGTGTAGGGTTGAGGGTGTGGCGTTACATTGGTGCGAGATATCTTGCATCTGCCATAAGTGTATTCTTCTTTGTTACCGTTTTGACGCTGATCTGAGTCCTTTCATCAAAGTGGTCAAGAAAGAGGGGACGATTTAGACGACCCGTAATCGCATTCTCAGGGTTCCTAGAGGAGATGAACGTCATCAACTATGGCCGGTAGTGTAGAACAACTACCCCCGGCAAGTTTGGAGTGTTTTCTCCTTTGGGTTTCATTGCCTGTCTTGGCATGTGTAATTTTGGCCTGATGAGGGATGCGCACTTAAGGAGCGCAGTCATTATGTTGTGTTCTTGTGAGTGAGAGTCAGAGAAGCACTTCGAATAAGTTAGGAAAGACTAGGAGCAAGGTAAAGTGACTAACGGCATATCAACATGCCATGAAATACATGGACGGATCAGAGCCTGCACCCCTGCGAACAGGTATCGTCATGTGCTTGACCTGGCACGCATTGGCCTCGTATTCCAGAACTGTCCCTGGGCTTCATCATGAAATGTTTAGAAGCCAGCAAAAAGTTGTTGCCTTCTGGATTTTTCCGTTTTTTCGAAGGTGGACTTTACCATTTTCTTAGATTACGCCCTGAAGACAAATTGTTGCATGCCTTAAGGGGGAATATGTTGACGACTGCAATATGAGTTGCCAATTACCATTTCCCCTACTTGCCATTTTTGGCGGCCCATACTTTTAACCTGATACACTAGTTTCGGAGGGCTCAAAAGGTGGGATAAAGGAAGGTGGGGCATAGGAAATAAGCCCTAATGGTAAAGGATATACTAAGGATCTTTTAACCCACCTACCTTCCTCCCACCTTGTGAGCCCCCTGATAGTTGGCTGTCAGGGACACTTGGGGTATACGGGGGTAGCAATGGAATCAGACTAGGGCTGTTCTTAGAAGAGTTGTCAAGCATTGAAATCCTGCGCGGTAATTTGGCGCTGGGTGTTGTCATTTTTCCTCCAGAAAGAAAAGTCTCCTCGGTGATTGCCAAGGGATACCTTATGGAGTTGTTAAAATCGAGTTACTTTCAATTAAAGGATCCTTGGGATACGTGGAGGTTATCGGCAGATTAGATTGGTCCCTCTTCTGGATTCTTCGGAGTACGTTGATGCAGAGGTTGCGCAGGGATTGCGAGTAGGGGACACTAAGATGTTGCCCTGTTGGCTTGCGCAGCATGTCAAGGCTATCTCGCGCCTCATGCGCAGATGCTTGTTGTTTGTAATGCAGAGCCATGGTAAATAAAGCCCCTCCTTTAAAGCGCCGTGATACTAGAATCTCTATTATAATCCCTATTAAGCAGAGGGGGTGTATTAGTCAGGGGTCTACATTATTATTCTGTTGTTTGCTACAAGGTGAATTTGGCTGACGGACAATACAGTTCATTCAGGGCACATCACGTTGTCTTTATATGTTTTGAACTTATTCCCCCAGTTGCATGCTCCTAAGCCCTAAAGCCTAAACCCTAAACCCCTTAAATCCCTTAAAACCCTCAACCCTAAACCCCTTAGAAACCCCTTAAAACCTTTAAAGCCCCTTAAAACCCTAAACCCCTTAAAACCCTAAACGCCCTTAAAACCCCTTAAAACCATAAACCCCTTAAACCCTTTAAAACCCCTTAAAACCCTAAACCCTAAACCCCTTAAAACCCTAAACCCTAGACCCCTTAAAACCCTTAAAACCCTAAACCCCTTAAAACCCTAAACCCCCTTACAACCCTGAACCCTAAACCCCTTAAAACCCTTAAAGCCCTAAACCCCTTAAAACTCTTAAAACCCTAAACCCTTTAAAACCCTTAAAACCCTAAACCCCTTAAAGCCCTAAACCCCTTACAACCCTAAACCCCTTAAAACCCTTAAAACCCTAAACCCCATAAAACCCTAAACCCCTTAAAACCCTAAACCCCTTAAAACCCTTAAAACCCTAAACCCCTTAAAGCCCTAAACCCTTAAAGCCCTTAAAACCTTTAAAACCCCTTAAAACCCTAAACCCCTTAAAACCCTAAACCCCTTGAAGCCCTAAGCCCTTTAAAGCCCTAAACCCCTTAAAACCCTTAAAGCCCTAAACTCCTTAAAACCCTAAACCCCTTAAAACCCTAAACCCCTTAAAACCCCTTAAAACCCTAAACCCCTTAAAGCCCTAAACCCTTAAAGCCCTTAAAACCTTTAAAACCCCTTAAAGCCCTCAAACCCCTTAAAACCCTAAACCCCTTAAAACCCTAAACCCTAAACCCCTTAAAGCCCTAAACCCCTTAAAACCTTAAACCCCTTAAAACCCTTAAAGCCCTAAACCCCTTAAAACCCCTTAAAACCCTAAACCCCTTAAATCCCTAAACCCCTTAAAACCCTAAACCCCCTTAAAACCCTCAACCCTAAAGCCCTTAAGCCCCTTAAAGCCCTCAACCCTAAGCCCTAAGCTGTGCTCCATGGGCCTTTCCCCCTGTGGCGGACCAACCTCGGAGTTATCTTGAGACCAAGTCTTACTCTTTGAATATATATATGTATATATAAGGGTTTAGGGTTTGGGGTTTAGGGTTTAGGGTTATAATGTATTTATAGTCCCCCTTAAGTAGATATATGTTAGGTGGACCCCCCACCCAGTAATAGTGGCTATTATGGATAATAAGGATTTTATTAGGGTCCTCTTATATTCCTATTATACCACTATTACAGGGTGGGGGGTCCTCCTAATATATATATATATGTATAGTGCATTTATAGTCCCCCTTAAGTAGATAGAATATGGGGTATATGGGGATCCTATTATGATATCAGATGCTTCACAGCTGCAAGTCAGAAGTGCGGCTGTGCAGCTCTACAATCATTGCGTTCACAGCCAGTATTGATGCCAGCATCGCTACTGTTATTCCAAGCGTCACTGTCAAAAAGGGCCTTATCTTGTACTCGCAGACCTGAGCCAAAATCCCTCCCTTCCTATTCTAAAGCACAGCGAAGCTGACTCTACTGGAGAATCTGAGCAATATGGGGCTTTCCCAAAATTAGGGGTACCATTTTGGGGGTCCCCATAATAAGGACTATAATATATTAGGGTCTATATTTGGGTCCCCTTATCTAGGGAAATTACCATATCTCGATGAGGTCATCAAGGAAACCCAAAGCCTAAACCCTAAACCCTAAACCCTTGCAGGCGACTTCCTGCAGGATGCTCTTGACCTCATCCTCAATCAGTTTGAGGCATGGCTCCTTAATCCTAGACCCCCTAAAGGATCCAAAAAAATGGAACCCCCTAATAATCCCGTAGTTTCCCCAATGTAGCAATGGGTTCATATTGGGGGGGTTCCATTTTGTGGATCCTTTAGGGGGTCTGGGAACTCTCCGAAACCACAGCGCTTTTCTTGGGGGGTTAAGGGTGTTGGGAGCTCAAAGTACGCATAGGTCTCAGGCCCCAGAATTCCTATGAGGATGTAATCAAAAATTAAATCCCCCTAAATAAGCCCATCACAACCCCTCTCTAACCCCTAGAGAATTCCCCGTAATATCACATGAGATTTTGTATGTGTTTAATCTCTGTTGAGGGTCTGGGGCGTTTCTAGATGTTCCACAATTTCTGTCAGAGAAGGGCCTGTCTCATTCTCATATACCCGCCATATGTCAATGGGGTCACTGAGGGTACTCATTTGGCGCAACCCATACGTGGGTTTTCAACAAGACGGGGACGCTCTATATCCTGGGCTTTTGTTTTGGGGTCAGTCATTTTGTTGGGACGGCCCTCAAAGTCTCTCAGTGCCTGGTAATGGTCTTGCGTGAGGTTTCTCAAAGTAGCGATACGCGTCCTAGAAGCCTATTTGGCAACAAGTGTTGCCTGAGCTTGCTGCCATCACCCTGAAGGGTTCACGACGGGTTGGGGGTTCAGGGTCATGAAGGAAATCTGAGCCACTGAGTCCCAGTGACCAAGTGCATGGGGCTTATATGTCAGTGCCAAACTGTCTCGTCTTCCGCTTGTACGTTGATGCTAGACTGTGTTGTTCTATCGTAGACAGAGAAGTTGGGCGCATATTCTAAATCTTCATACAGTTGCTGATGCAGACTCTGTATGGGCATGCCGAGCTCTAGTGGATGAAACGTTGCCATATCTTACGCGGAAAGCACATGTGAAACAATGCCACAACTCAACCCTGAACTGTATAGACCACAGCCAATCTGGATGCATGTCATTCTGCTTTTCTTAGCTTAACTAAGCGGAGCTTTTTCAAAAGCAGCTGCAGCGTTGCTGAGACCACATCTCCTCCGCGCTTGCCTTGCAGGTGGTGGATGTGCGGAACGGATTCAGGTGCGGTTCTGAGCAGGTGTTTGATAAGTCCTATCCTTGGTCTGTGTCGTCGTTTTAGCACAGTTGTTCATATCTTAAAACTCAATAGTCTACCCGGCCTGAGTCCTGTTTCCTACAAGGGCAAGAGCTAGATAAAATCGTCTGTGGCGACTATCGTCAGCTAGCCATGCATGTATGCATGTATGCATGTATTCATGTGCATGTGCATGTGTATGTGTATGTGTATGTGTATGTGTGTGTATGTATGTATGTATGTATGTATGTATGTATGTATGTATGTATGTACGTGTGTATGTAGGTATGAAGTGGGGAGGGAGGTGGTTGTGGCATGTGTATGAGTACTGACTGTGCATACCTGAGATAGGCATCTTCCCAACACCGGATTCCGCTCATACAGAGGACAGCCATAGGACCACTGCGTTAGACACATCCATACGTTCCTTAAACCCAACAACCATGAACCCCAAACCCCAGAGCCCAGTAGACACAACGTTACGTGCCAAGATAAAAAGCAAACCCTACAACCAAGACCCTTAAGCCCAGTAGACACAGCGCCCTAAGCCCCTAAACCCCAAACCCCTAAGCCCAGTACACACATCGATAAGTGGCCCCCGTTTTCAAGGTTAGACCGGCCTGGACCTCAGAGCGGGCCTTCTTATCAAAGAAATGCCTTGGGGTTTAGGGTTTAGGATTTGAGGTTGGGAAGACTGCCCACTTCATCCCCCTTTTCAGATATGTAGTCCTTGAAGCCCTTCACGATATGGACTGGACTTCTGTGAAGTCCGCAGGAATTAAACATTCATCAAACTTCATGTTCGATTTTGAATGTCCATAACCCCTCAACCCCAAACCTTATGCTCGATCCCCAGACACAACAGGTTGAGCCCCCCAAACCCTCGATGGTAGCAATCTCAATAGCCAGACGTAATCTTGCTACTGCGGGTTAGTAGGGAATAAGGGAACCTTTTATACAAGGATCTAGCAGTGGGAATGCTGGAGCTGATGTAGCTGTAATTTTGACTTGGTTTGACTTAGTAGGCCTGCCTACGATCCCCAGCAACCCATATCATACATCCATCGCCCTTTGATTCTCAAGCCCCACACATCCTTATGTAACCCTATATAAATATAGATAAACCTCGTCAAAGGGACTTTATAATCCTGATATGTTATTGATCCGTATTCCTACAAAACCCTAAATCCTAAATCCTACACATGTAGAATATATTTCCCTTAATCCCTACTATAACCCCAACATATACCCCATTATAACATTTATTGCAGTAGTTTCCGTTTTCTCTTCCAGTATCCTCTACATAACCCCAATAGAACCTCAATATACCTCCTATAAACCTTATAATCCCGGCTTCCATTTCATTGTCCATTTTCTTTATCCACCTGGTATACCAATACAACCTAAACCCTAAACCCAATATAACCCCAATACATCCCTTTCATTATCCCTATGTTCTTATATAATTATCCCTATATTCTTATAGAAAGCCTTGACCAGGACTCCTAGCCGCTTGGGTGACCGGTGTGTGCAGGTCCTCCTCATCCTGGAGGCGGTGCGTTTAAAAGGATGCCAAGGATATAGTAGGAACAGAATATTGGGGGTTATATAGGGTTTATATAGGGAGAATGGAAAATAAGATGGGAGCTATTGTTTAGGGTTCAAGGTTTAGAGTTTAGGGGAAGGATTCCAAGGATATAGTAGGAACAGAGTAATAAGTTTAGGGGTTTAAGGTTTAGGATGTAGGAATATAAGAGGGGTTCACGGCTTCAGGCTTTAGAGTGTAGGACTATAATGGGAATATACCTAGCAGGTTCCTTATACTTGTGCTATGTTTCTACTGTGTTCTTGGCAATCCCTGTTTGGGGTCCTTGTTTTAGTACTTTTAGATTGAGCTTAAACCCGTCCTAAACCCATGATTTGGGGGGTGTTGAAACAGCCGTGATAAAAGAGAGAGAGAGAGAGAGAGTGGCGACCCACGACATCGACAGATCCTGAAGGCCCTTTCAATTTCCTATAGCTTGGGTACTGCAGTAACAGTTGGATACGGTTATATATAGCCCTTAATAGGACCCCTAATATAGGCTGTTACTGGGGGGGGGGCAGTACCCAACCTATAGCTCTCTCAAACCTGATTTGGAGTGGTGAGAAACCGCCAGATGCCTGCACCTTGGGAGGTGGATACCGAGGATGGCCCCATGCCCCATGTGTGTGCTGCCTGGCCCTTTTTCAAGACTAAAGAAGAGTTTGTGGCTATGAGGTTGGCAGCAAGTTTGTCTCAACAACAACCTACCAAGGGGTTTAGGCAGCCTGCTATTTCAAAACCGGGAGTCTTTTGCAGGGGTCCCTACGTTAGGGATTCGAGCTGTCTTCACCCTACAGGTTCAACGCAAAGTTTCAATCTTAAAGCCCAAAGCCGAGTTCGCCCCGCTGATTTTAGCAGGGAGTGGAGGAGTGGATACCTCTGTTGGTCCCTTTACTGCGTTGCTGTTAAGGAAACTTGAATTAAGTTCCCTATTATTTATTCAATTTATTATATACCCACATTCGTGGCAACTTACTTATCACATACCCATATTCATGGCAACTTGCTTCAAGTTCCTTGACAGTAACCAGTATAAATCCATCATGTCAATGCCTCATCCCAGGAAGTACGGCTGGATGAGATCAACTTTTACCACGCTCGCGCACGGGCAGAGCCCGTAATGCAAGAGCTCTTGGGGAAGACGCTTAGCTGAAGAGGGGCCGCAGTGGCAGATGTGGGGAGCCTAGGGTCTATGATACAGTTTCCCAAAGTATGCTCTTGCGATTATTTTGGAAGCTTAATTTAAGACTCCAAGAAAACCTAGGGAGGATGTTCCTCAAGGATTTTTCAGGTAATTGTTTTTGAAGCTTATTGGCCAGCCGAGCTGGGTTTTGGTGGTATTTCAAGTCAGATTAACGGGAGTTTCGGTTTTTAGTGAAATTGGCCTGTGAAGCAGAGGTGCCACAAATGATTTCGTCGTTCTGTACCCGACAAGATCAAAGGATGAAAAGATAGATTTCAATACCAAACCTACGAGCGCTCCAACATCTGGAGGGGTCCATCTGCAATGCATTGCTAGGAGGATACTGGGCAAGCCACAGAAGGAGAAAAACCCACTATTCGGGATTCTTGGAGACAAAGGCTTATTAGGCCTTATCAGTTGGGTGGTTGCATATTGGGGTGGGGGGTGGAAGCTGTATGATATGCTTTGCTGGCTTTCTCTACAGGATCTCGAAGCACTACTCCAACAAGAACCCTCGTTGCATGGAGCATCTCTGCCGATGGGTGCCGCAGCAGAGCCTTGAGAGGGTTTTAGGGGTTCAGGTTTGTAGAGTTTGGTTTTTTTCGGTGCGGCTTAGGGCTTGGAGTTTTCCCTAAATCCTGATGGTTTTTCTAGGCGCAGAGCTTCGGATATTTGCAGACTCAGGCTTGAATGATGTAAACTTCAAGCGCCGGTTGCACCAGCGAGCACAGCGAACATGAGCTTGCTAGTAGCATGGGGTTTGGGCCATTAGGAATTCTACGGCTACATGAGTATTACACAGGGGTTAGACGAAGTTTCCCCAAATAGGGGGAGTTGAATAGACCCCAAAATACCATACCCCTTATTGTAGGGACCCCCAATAAGATACCCCTAAGTTTGGGCCGTGCAGGACTCGGAACGTAGAAGGCCCCCATCCAAAAGGATAGTCGTCTTTGTAGGCCCCTCTTGCGGTTCTGTGGGAGGATCCACTTCTCTGTGCTGTAGCAGCAACAGCCACCCGAAAAGCCTCAGGTTTGTTACAACTGATAGAGTTTTTAAAGCCTTTTTAAGCCTTAAACCCTAAACCCATTTTCTTTGAGATCTTTCAATCGCAACGAAGCGGGGCAAGCAAGGCAGAACCCGGTCCCCCAATACCAAATCCCTGCGCCCCCTCATCACAAATAGCCCCTCACTGCTGCTGATTCTTTATGGTATTGTATCATGCAAGTTCGGTATTATGGGGCGAGGGGCTGTTATTAGGGGGAGGGGGCCTAGTTTTGGGGCGAGCTTCTTTTTCCCATTTTCAATCATGTGCTTACACCCTTGCTTCTGAACACCTGCAGAAAGTTTCTTGACATAATGCCTAAGGAGGTGTGAGTCCAGGGATGTAGGTTGTCTCAGCTATTACTACTAGGGAACCAGTGTTGGGGGCTTACGAGGTATCTAAGCCCCGCTGGAACCACCACCTTGCTGAAGCATCATGACACATGGTAATGGGGAGATACAGGAATGGCCCCACTTAGGAGAATCTCTCAGTCTGGATGGAAAATCCCCCCAGTGTTTCAGGCCGATTTTGGCAACCCCACACCCCCAAACCCCTCAAACAAGGCCTCAATCAAAGTCATATTATGAGAGTCATAGGGTCCAAATTTGACGGGTTGGGGGAGAACCAAAATTCCCTTACTACAGCTGTCACGCAGACGAGCCCCCTTGAAATGCAGCACTCGTGGCGCTAGAGCTGGTGTTTTGGATCGAACCCGAAGCGGGTTACTATTATTTCTAGTATTTATGAAATTTATGCGTATTCTTATTCTTGTTATTAGTACTATTAGTATTTGCTGTTGTGGGCCACTTTTGAAAACGCACGCAGGGACATTCGACACTTGGCCTCTTGCAGGACCAAGCTTACCTTGATAGGCTGTCCTCTCCTGGGGCGGCTGCCACAAAGGGTTCTAGGGTATAGGGTTTAGGGTTTCCGAATTTTGGAACTTAAGTCTTAAAACCCAAGCCCTCGCACCCCGGATTTTGGAGACCGCCGTTTTACCAGAGAGGTGCTAGAAAGTCCTGGAACGAGTCATGGGCTCCGCGCCTTCAAGCAGCTGGGTGGAACATAGTACTGGGAGGTTGTTCTGACTCAGCAAGTCAGGGTTTAGGGCTTAGGGGCAAAGTTAGGCCACAAAGCCCCAAGCGCAAAGTAGTTCTCTGTAATGGTGATGAACCCAAAGAAGGAACAATCTTTATCTTATCTCTTTACTGCTGACCTTGTGAGTCCTAAGAGTCCTAAATGGGAACTCCCCCAAAATGAGGGGTCCCCTCAGGATACCCCAAGTACTATACAGTCCTTATTCTGAGAAGCTGTCTTACATGGAACTTTGGAAACTTCCAATCCAAAACCCGAAGCAAAAGCAAGGAAACATCTGATCCGTCGTTACGGATCCGCCCTGGGTGCCTGGCGACGGCTCCCTGTGGGCAAGGAAAGATTAGAGCTGAAAGGCTTGAGGATTGCGGGGGTACGGATTTGGAGTTAGGGTTGGGGTGGTTAAGCGTAACGAAAGTAAAAATTTAGTCTAGGATTCAAAGCTTTTAGCTTTTGACCTTGGCGTTTACAGATTTTTGTAGTGCGGGGGCCGGGAGGTTCTTCTGAGGGTGCTTGCTGGCGGGACAGAAGGTTGAGGCTTCAACAGGGTTGAGGTTTAGGCTTTATGGTTCCTGGTTCATGGTCTAGGATTTGGGGCTCAGGGCCTAGGCAGGGAGGCATGGAAAGAGGAAGAGCGATACAAGCTTTGCGTCAAGTCTTTTTGTAGTGCTGCACCTTATTTCAGTGCGAGCTCCACGAGAAAGGACATGCAGATACCCAACTTCTTACTGGGCTTCGTAGGGAATAAGGGAAAGCAACTCCTTGTAAACTATAGTCCCTTATTCCCTACTAAGCCCCAGGAAGACTGCAGGCAAATTCCATACCCCCTCCCCGAGGCATTCAATCTGGCACCCAGCCGTTATGTCGGCCCTACTTAAAAGGACCCTGGAGTAGGTAATGTACGATATCCCCCTAACAAAGCCCCTTCTAGCCGTATGGTAAACTTTATGAATAGTTTTCAAACCCTAAACCCTGGACCCTAGACCCTTTGCCTTATGCTGGCTGGCCGTGGTACGTGTGCTGAGAGGGTCCTCTACTGACAAGGACTGCACTGCCTAGCCTCTACGCTGGAATCACTGGATTTGTAGGAGATACATGAGAGAGAAGGGGGAACAGAGGTAGAAGAAGACACAAGGAAGCCCAACACCCACAGCTCTTCAGGCATTTTGGCCTGGCGCGCTTGGTTCCCTTTGCTAAGCGCCTTGGTGGAAACTTGGGGCGAGTCACGCAAGGTTGCTGGTTGTGAGTTTCCGAGCTGATCCGAACTAATCATCTATCTCCTTAATTACTCTTCTTTTTTTCTATGTCTTTTCAGTCCTGGAAGCGCAAGCGCTTGTCGCGGGGACCTGCGACGCAGGATTCCCTAAACCCCAAGCACTAAACCCTAAACACCTTGATCTGAAGGTTCCGGAACCTCTGCAAAGAGCTCCACTGCTGGAAGCATTCCACGGAGTACTGGCAGGCTGGACGTGCCTAAGCCCAGCCTAAATCCTAAACTGACATGCACTGGGGTGAGACTCGAGGTCTAGGCTACCCTTGAGATTGGTAAGCTGGGGTTTGCCCATATACCCTCATGAAGGGCAATATTCCATGGCCTAGGGATCCAAAGCCAGGCAAGGGTACAAACCTCGACGGTAATTATGAAGGGGCAACTCCCTGAACTGTGAGAGGGCCGACGACAGAAGCCCGAGCTAGTCATGACTAATCGTGCATCATGGTGGGCCATGATTTCGAAGCTCCATTCTTACTAGAAGCAGTTGCCGTGAGAGTCTGCGATGTCTCAGTCTCGTTCTTCATGTTGCGGCGTTGCCACAGGCTGTGTGCGTTCCAGTAGTGATTTTGAGAGCAGTAGGGCGGGCAAGGAATGCAGACGTGCATAGAAAGCCAGGAGCTGGATGTAGGCCGCGCTGGCTGCATCTCCCTCTATGAGCTTGACGGACCGTCCATCTGCACCTGCGACCACTATAAGTCAGTTGTTTCCATCCCAGTAGTAAGCCAAGTTAGAACCAGGTGACATCCGATGGCTTCTTATACTCACTAGCGTCAAGTGTTTCGTGATATGACGGCCGCGGTTTAAGTTTAATAAGGTCTAATTACATAAGGTGTAGGGTCAGTCCCCCAACGGGGTGTCTAAAGGACTACTCTCTCTTCAGTTTGGTTTCATGGCAGTCGGTTAAAGGCCGAGAATAATGGGCCGGCTCTAGGAGCAAGCTTGTCACAGGTTTCTTTGTTGGAGTCTATGCCCTAAGATCCTAGGTCTTCAACCCCTTCCTCTGTAGTACGGACTGTGGATGATACGAGATATAGTCTAAACTTCTTAAAGGGGGTTATATAGGGGATTATATGGGGGCCTACAGGGGTTATGTTGGGCCATGCTAAGAGTTAGACTATAGTTCATATGAGTTGTCATTCCTGGAAACCCCAGTAACGACAGGGGCCTGCTTTGATTCAAATGACCTGGCTTACCAAGTTCAGATAGTTCAACTTGCATTAAGGGTTTATAGTTGCCCTTGAGTAGATAGAATATGGGGTATATGGGGATGTCATAATAAGTTCCTGAAGCCATATTCTATCTACTCAGGGGGGGGGACTATTTCAGGGTCAACCCAAACGACGACCCATCTCAGGTATGCTGGCTACGTTCCGGGGAAGGCTGCGGCGGAGCAGAAAGTATAAAGCAGCCAAATTTTCCACGTGGGGATGTAGGTGCCGAAAATACCGGAGGGCCCATTTAATCAGTGGGCGGTAAGATGCGTTGGTAGGCGGTTGTTATAAAGGGGTTATATTGGGGTTATTGGGATTATATAGGGATTATATTGGGATAATGGAAAAGAGAATGGAAACTACTGTGTAGTATATGGGTGGTTGTAAAAATTATGGGTCATCCCTATTATAATACGGCACCTAATATTTCGGGTACCCAACAAGGGAACATAATTTTGACAACCACCCAGATGCAGTTGTGTGGCCGAACGAGGCTTAGGAATTGGTAGGCTTCCCTACAGCTGATGGTATGCTTGGGTAGGAAGGCCAAAATTGCACGGCAACTGTAGTACCAACCCCAACTAAGAAAGATGGTAGCCCCACCTTCGCAGTCCATGAACGCAAATGCAATTCTTCATCAACTGCTTCGCTTGCAGACTGCCTTCTGGGGCGGCTCAGACGCTCCTATAATGATCATCCTACTTTGGGGTAAATTTAGTAGCCCTAAATGAGGGGACCCCAATGTAGACCCAAAAAAACTGCAGTCCTTATTATGGAGACGCCCAAAACCAAAAAGGCACTCCTCATTCTGACCTCCAGGGTTGCAAGCCAGCCAAGCTCTCAACTCCGGGTGCTGGCTGCCTCCCGCACTCAACCCTAAACCCTCCCTAAAGCCTAAATTATGCGGTTTGGGGTTTGGGCTTTAGGGATTAGGGCTTAGGGTTTAGGGTTTGGGCTTTAAAGCTTAAACCCCTTGAGAGGCTTCTGAAGCTTGCTAACCTTTCTGCGGAAGAGGCCGATCCTGAGGCCACCTGTCCTTCCATGAGGTTTTTGCGGGGTCAAAATAGGGCTTGGGGTTATATTGGGGTTATATAGGGATAATGGTTTATAGTCCCCCTTAAGTAGAAATTGTTTAGGATGTCCTTCAACAATTGTTTCGGGAGTGTTTGTAAGTCATAGCTTGCAAGTGACGGTAGCAGCCTGGCAACGCATTGCTGGAAGCATCGTCAAAGCTAGCACCCAAACAAGGCAGCATGTAATTTCATGAGCCGGAGTCTAAACTCCTTAAGCGGGTTGTATAAGGGGTTATATAGGGACGACTGTATGGTATATTGAGGGGGATAGTAGGAGTTTAGACCCTAAACCCTTACGTGGAACGAAGTCCGCTCAAAAAAAGGTATATGATAAGGGGTGCTCCAGGGTATATTAAGGGGGACACTAGGAGTCTAGATTATGACTCATACAAACCCGTAGAATCCTAAACCCTAAACCTATACTCGGATATACTAGAATTTTAGACTATGGCTCAAATAGGCCACATGTGTCTTGGACTCCCTGCCTCAGAGCCCAGCATGTTTCAAGTCATGGGCAAGTCGAACATTTGGCTCTGCATATGGGCTATAATTAGTCTAAACTCCTGAAAGGGGGTTTACAGAGGATTATATAGGGGAGTATTATAGGGGCTAGTAAGGGGGATACTAGGAGTTTAGACTATATAGCTCATATCACACCCTGCGATATACTGTCCTGGCAACTGCAAGCTCCCCGGTCCCCCTCCACACGCGAGGATCCGGAGCAGAAAGAAGCCACAACTTGGACGAATCTTTAGTATTATAGTCCCCCTTAAGTAGATAGAATATGGCTTTGGGTATATCACAATAAGATCCCCATATACCCAATTTAATATTCTATCTACTTAAGGGGCACTCTAATTTGTGTTCCAAGTTTGCATAAGATTCGCTGGAAACCGGAGCCCCCCTCAACCCCTGATGTCGAATGGAGCCCCCCGCACCTCAACAAGGTCTCGTGGGGTGACTCGCCAAGCAGAATCCGTGGTTCCTAACAGAAGTTTTTTATACCAGCCTCACTGTCCGGCGACTGGCACATCTGGGGAAGCCAAAGCATTGAGCTACCGAAGCCCGTTAACTTACCCCTAAGTAGCGCAAACCGTCCTTCCTTAGCCAAATCCTTTCGAGTTTCGAGGACCTCTGGCTGAAGATGACTCAGCATGTCCAGCCCGCTCGCCCGGACAGGTTCGTTATCAACGACGCTGGGCTCTGCATGAGTCTTAGGATTCCTTCCTTGACACTTTTGGCCAGGGATTTAGAATTCGCAAGGAGCCTTCAAGTTTGGATGAGAACAGAAAATGTGCCGGAGCTAGGGTTACTCTTTGGGCCGCCCATCCGTCTGACACTGCCATCTTCACGGCTATGGAGGGACCAAATGTTGGCTCATGCCAAGATAGCCACTTGTCGAAGAAACCTTTTTGCTGTAAGATGTTCGCAGACAAGTACAAGTAGCTCCGTGGCAATTTTGGAGGTATTTGGGATTTGCATGTTCGGCCAATTCAGAAGGAACACATGGCCGCATGATCAGGACGAGTGCAGGAGATTGACGTTTCGACCTTCTTTTCGCAGCTAGATAGGGATATTCACTGCATCAAAGGACCCCGGGCCCTTGAATTGTCAATCAGTAATCATGTAGGCAAATTCGTCTGCGTTTTGCTCAGCGGAGTTTGAAGCGAAAACTCTTGAGCTCTGGACTTCCTTGCTGCGAGTTGCCAGTTGTTATCCTAATCACCACTGTCTTCTTGGATGCAGCCCGCAGCACTTCCTCACTGGCTTTGCAGATCCCCGCTCGTCCTCACCGGCGACAGTCCTGCAAGGGGGATTCGCTGAGAGCATAGCAAGATTTCAAGAGCGAGTCGTGGCAGCTGCGTTGTCTTTGCTGTGGTCTCAAGCACTGCGCATTTCTCGGTGGGGCTTTTGAAGTGCGGACTTGTTGAATTCAACGCGCTTGATGTGGGCGTCTTCCAACGGCGGCCATGAAAGGGAGTGCACCACTTTCAGTCTGAGCCATGGAGGGCTTTGAGAGGTCTAGGGTCTAGGAAAGCTAAGCGAGGGAAACCCTAAGCGCTGAAAACGAGACCTAGGAGTTTGTGTTCATCCTCACCCGGGCGCTGGGCTTCTCGCAGGCGGAGGCGGGCTTTCACCCTAAAACCCTCAGCCCTAAGTCCCTAAACTCGGGCTTTCAGCAAGAAATATGGTTCGAGGTCTATAGCGCCTGGCCTTAGAGGTTACGGGAGCATCGGGGCTGTTAGGGTTTAGGGTTTACCTGGACCCCACAAGTATGTAAAATAATGGCCCTTATGGCTGTTATTATGGGTTTAGGGCTATCATTTTACGTACCTTTGGGGTTTAGGTAAGTGTAGTAGTTGTTTCGGGATTTTGGAGATTTGTATTCGGCGCGGCAGATTTTATGCAAAGGATGTACAGGCAGAAAGCTCTTCATCGGAAATCTACGGAAAGAGGCGTTGCTTTGGATTGTGCTTGAGACGGCCTTTTGGCAATGTGTTTCCAGATTGCAGTATAAGCCCTTGGCTCAGGCTCGTGCAAAAGTAGTAGGGATGGCTTGGTCTAGCGTTTGGGGTTGGAGAAGTCATACAGGAGCGGATTGTGGTCGTACTTACGTTCTGCTTAGAAGGCATTTGGAGCTGGGGTGTGGTCAGGATTTCTGCGCAGCATTCTCGGCTGTCCTATAGAAGTTGTTGTTTTAAAGCTTAGAGGACTTGGGTTCGATCTGAGTGGTCCTGACAAGCAAGGAACCTGGGCTTCAGGTACGATAGCGCTTGCACGAGGTCCACGCGAAGGTGTGCTCGCAAAACCATCCTTACTTCAAGCACGAGCACAGAGCCATGCTTACCATCGCGCACCCTAAACTCTAAGCCGTATGATTCCAACGCAGGCCACAATGATTTTCGATCTCCTGGATTCTGATGGAGGCCACACTTTCAACCCGCCAGGACCCAGGGCAGCATTATTTGCTACTTCAAGGACTAGCTAGGGTTCGGGGTCCAGGAGTTTGGGTTTTGGTGTTATGCAAGGCTGTTTGGATCGCAGGGTCTAGGGTTCTGGGGTTCTGCAGGGTTTCCTACTGAGCAACAGATGGTGGCTATGGGGGATTGTAGATTGCTACAGACACAGCGGCATCCAGTGCAGAAGTTGGTAAGCGGAGCAGGAGATACTGGGGAATCGGGACCCAGTGTACTATACCGTGGTATTAACCAAGACATCCACGACCCATGGCCAGTAGGGGTGAATGTCATCAAGAAATTGCATGCACGCACCTCAGCTCTCAACCAACAAGTCCCAAACTTACACCCTAGCACCTAGAACCTATGCCCTGAACCCTGAACCTCAGCCTAAGCCCTAAACCATAGTTTTTCTCACGATGTGGTTAGATTAAGCTCCCACTACAATCCTGAAGTGGGAGCCCTGCATCCTCTCTGTAATTTCTTTGACCCTCAACCCCTAAAACCTGGGCCCTAAACCCTCAGCCCTAAGGCCTAAAACCCCAGAAACATGTTGGCTGGATACGTCAACGTCGACAAGGGATCCCCTGGTCTCTCTCAAGCCCCCGGAATTCCGCTCAAAGACAGGAGTCCCATTTAATGTGTTCTTCCTAGCCTGAAAAATAGAGACTGAAAAAGCTGATGTCCTTAAGGTGCGTTCCTCTCAACCACTTAGCCTCCTAGGTTCTAAAACTCGCAATGAAACCCCTAACCCTAAATCCTCAAACCTTCTCAAGCCCACCCCAGGACAAGTACGGAAAACCGACATAGCCTGGCTAACGAAGCTGCACACACTGATCGACCTTGGAGTGACTTGGTCTTCAAGAGGAGGGGTGGGCATCGCCCAAAAACCCCATGTGGAAGTTTTTACATAAAACGACCACGGCTGGCTTAAAAGACCTTCCGCGAAATGTCGCGATGGTGCTCGCGAAAGGAACTTTGGATTTCGCGAACGAGGTATCGTAAGCTTCCGCGAAAGCTCGCGATGGTGTGCGCGAAAGGAACTTTGGATTCCCGCGAAGAGGTCATTTTGTTATGAAGGTAATTTTGGGCAACGCCCATGTGTTTCTGCAGGGCGGACGTACTTCTACAACTCCTGTCCAGGCTTGAGTAAGCAGACAACCCAGTTGTGTAGATTTGGGAACCATCCCTCTGTATATTTGTAGCGTATGGGACACCCTGTGCTTCGTAGCATTCCCTCAACTTACTATGACTTCCTGGTAGGTCCTTTTCTCTTGGTTGGGTTCCGGGGTCCTAGGTTTTGTTTTGGTTAAGCTAGGGTTTCCAGAGCAAAAGGGAGGCCTTTCAACCCGGGCCTTGGCTTCCACTCAAAGAAGCATGCTTTGGCAGAGGCAGTGGCGCTGCGATCTGATGGCTTCACTGGGCAGCTGGAACAGAAAGCAGATTTGGAATAGCAGTTGCAGTTCTGGGAGATTATTGGGGTCTGCGGAAAGGACAGGCCCTTTAAGAATCCCCTATAATTCCCTTCTAAGAGCCCTTCTTCGGGGCTCTGTCCAAGATGGTGTCCCCCAAGAAATTTCCCAACATTTCCTCGCCGGAACTGACGGGGAACCCCATGCGCAGTGCAGCGCCAGGTGGTTGGAGTTTAGGGTCTAGGGTTCAGGGGTAGCTGAACATGGAGAAGGACTGCAGCCTTTGACGGGCTTCCTTTGGGGTATCATGTTACTTTGGGGCAGGTTGGCTTTACAGCGCCCCAGAGCAGTGGCACAATTTCACGTATACACACACACACAGCGCATCTGTTCACACGCATGGCTGCTCAAATCTACCCAGTTGGATCTGTTGACACTTTTAAATGTGTTCGATCAGTATGTAGGTCCGAAGCACAAGACTGAGCTTACATGTGCCAACGCTTTCGGCATCACAGCCGCCGCTGTCACCACAGCCACTGTTGCCGCCACCAGCAGCGCCACCGCCTGTACTGCCCCCATCAAGCACAGGTAAGGTGTTTGTTGACTATGCGGCTGAGAGTGTGGGGTGCGAAGCTGCGCTTCAGGATCGCATACACGTCTACAGCCACTTTCTTCGGGTAACAAGGACCCACCCCCAAAGCGATTCTAGCGCATTTCCCAATGAGGATTCAAAATCAAGATGAACCTTCCCGTGAACTCACCCCAGTACCTCAAATCCCGAGAGAGCCTTCAGCCCCAAATTCTTTGAGCCCTCGACTCCGCAAATCGCAAATCTCCTTGATTCTTGATCGCTACGATCTACTTCCTACACGACGGTAACTGACAATCCCATCACCCCACCCCCNNCCCCCCCCCCCAAAAAAAAAAGTGGAACTACTAAGCACAAACTCCCTCACACCCAGTGCTCCACCCCCCCTTGAGCACCATAACCCCAAACCAGTAAGCACTAAACCCTTAGATCATCTTAAACCCTTACACCCTTGAACCC
>CAJNIZ010005345.1:0-19606 GCA_905231905.1 Symbiodinium pilosum
AGAAAGAAAATATGGATACCCCAACCTGCACGCCTGTCCTTTTCAAAAATGTGTCCTCAGGACAGTTTCTCCTGTAAGGATACTCCAGATATTAAGGCGCGACGCCTCATTTTGTCCTTTTACAAGTTGGGTAATCTGCAGGTCATTCGCCTTGAGCCAAATGGACGTCTATTTTGCTTAAAGTATATTGTTGTGTGAAAAATCTTACGAAAAACATAGCAAAAAAGACCTGATCAAGTTGCTGTTCTCTACATGCATTCGTTCAGTTATATATACAACACAACTGTAGCAAAACCCCAGAACTATATAAGAAACTCCGTAGCACACATGTCGGTTTCGCGCGTATGCGATCTCATTAGTCAACCAAAAAAGTGCCCCTAGCGAAGTTCTAAATCTTAAACTTGTGGAACCCACATAAATCCTAAGCCCCATGGCACTCGGTCCTAGACCTGTAGATGTAATATCTTCATCTGACCGCGCAGCTACACCCACCCCAACATCGCTTGTTATGAAGCACGCACACAGAATTCCGTTATTTCAGGATCGTCATCTCGTGACAGATCGCAACAGACCATGCGCATGCAGATGCTTCATGTTTGGCCCCCTCCATAGCAATGATGTAGTAATTGCTTCGGTCATGTCTCAACCGCATCATCCTCATAGTTTCATATATGATCAGCTTACAGAACCGTGCTAGCATGAGGTAGCCTGTGTTTTCCGTGGGTCGGCGCTGGGATCAGGTCCTTGGGAAAATGGCGATCTACGGAGTGGAATTAAGTACCAATTTACAGTGCCCGTATATATGTACATGTCTTTGGGGCCATCAGCTAGACATATTTATTAGTTATTGCGCCTGGTTTCATATTGCCTGAAAGACAGCCGACACATGTGAAGATTCAACCTTGCTTTGTTAACATATCTGTCTATATAGTGGATAACGGAATTTGACATTCCGCAGAGTCTGTGCTCGATCGGGCAACTGAACTTCTAATAGATATGTTCTTTTAGTAAAGGGCCATTCTTTTTATGGACTGTGTCCAAATTTGGGAATAGCCGTCTGAGTTGCAGCTTATACTTCTGCACCCTGCACGGAAGATTCTCCCCTTCATGCGATTAACCTCTTACAAGGAAAATCACAACACAAAGGTTTGACCTTCTAAATCTAACTATATTATTTGTTTGTGGACAGCATACGGTCGTGCCAACAAAAAACTCTGAAGACATACATCCTTGTAATAATTCTATATACGCAGTAAGTATTTTCCGTGTCGCCTATATTGCGCAATTGTGAATTATACAAATGAGAAACAGTGCCTACCGGCCGGAACAAATAGCTCTCATGTTCTGGAAGGAGTGTACTATAATATTCAGCTAACGTCCATGACGTTCTGACCTAGAGGGCGATGAACTCAAAGGCAACCTTGTCACAATCATAAACCACAAACTTTCCTTGACCAACAAACCTACCTTCGACCTCCTTAAGCCAGGTCTCTGACCCCGAAGCCGGCCTATGCCCGGAATTGTGGCATTTGGGTACACTAAATCTCCGAGTGTGTATAGCAATTACAATTTAATATGCAAAGAATTCACCCAACCTGTAAAGTAAAACCTCAACTTTCTGAAGCAATGACCGGATGTTGCAGAGTATTACGCTAGGAATGTGTATTGAATCCTAAGAACATCACACACGCAAGGGAGGTTTAGTACATTACACCTTATTAAGGGTTCATAGGTTTATCAATGGGTTTTGACCCATGAATGTATACAGGCTCCAGATTTTCTACGGGAATTTTTTCTGGGTCCCTTAATTGTGCCTTTGTTCATTAATATCTGCTATAGATTTCCCCGGGAAGTTAGGGACTGCCTGTAAACCTTTTAAGTAGGTGGCTCTGTGCAGAAGCATCAACCACGATGATCGATGTTTATAGTATCCAGCCTATAAAGCCCTGAAACCGTAGACCTCCCCAAACATCTTTTAAAACAAGTTTGGATCTGGAAAGGCACCTTTGGCGCTAAGCAGCGCATGTGAGTAGTGTTGTTTTGATGGTGGTTGAACCTAGTAAGATTATATTCCTGATTTGAAACATTATACCAGGAAGATATAATCTTACTCTATAATGGTTACCATAGTATCCCCAAATAAGATACTACTCATGTAGGGTTGTGGATCCATCGGGCTTAAGGTTGATGATATGAGCTAGAGCAGGAGGACAGAGATAGCAGGAGGCGACCGACCTCATGCAAGTAAAGTTCTTCCGGATCTAAGGTTTAGGGAATTCAAGGTTTGGGGCTCGGGCACCGTCACGCACCGCAGTGCCACCTATATATAGGGTTGAGGGTTGAGGTCTAGGGCTTCCGGTTCGGTGGCCATCAGGTACCAGTTCCATGTAGGGTTTAGGGTTTGGGTTTAGGGTTTGGGGGGGTTGCCTGTGGTCTTCAATCATCGCAACCACCATCATCTTATGGCAGTCACCACCAACGCCTAGTCACGACCCTTGTTATTCTCAGCTCCTCATCTCAATCATCATCATGGCATGTGAGCCCTGAATTTGCAGACCCCCCACGTCATAAAGCTCCAAACCCAACCTTGGAATAAATGAATATAAACCAGTGCTGTCCTTCTTGCAAAAAGGGGCCATGCACTATCGCCTCCGTGAGACCCTTGATTCGGATATCCCGCATGAATCCGTCCCATTCCCCCCTGCCCTACACATTCCCCTATATATAGCTCACCCAATCTGACTTTAGACTATGGCACTGTTGAAAGGGAGTTGTCTTACATAATGGGGCGCATAAAGCTAGGGGACAACTATTTTCGGGGGGCAGCCACAACATGCAGAAAGGTGATTACCAAGAAGTTCCCAGGTCAATGGCAACCGATTCCAGAACAGTCCGGAGGATAGAGATGTACATAACAATCATACAACCATATATTCTCTTAGCTTTCAAGAGTGTCAGTACATCCGGGCTGTATGTACGAATCCCACCCACCCCTTGCATAGAAATGCTTACAGAACCCTCGTGAAGCAGAGCCGGTATGCAGCATCCAAGAAGGCAAGCCTCCTCATTCCAAAATAAATACAACAGACAATTCCTCATAAGCCACACACATACATTTGACTAGGGCATATAGGCTATGGGACTATACTGTATAGTGCTTAAACCGTTCCGTGACCCTATACACTTTTCACAGGGGATGGGCCAAAAGACTTTCTTCAAGACGAATAGGAATTAGGATCCCGGTGTTTTGAGGGTCTTGCTTCCAATCACTTCTATTGCCTACGCTACCACCCCAAAACGTATATAGACAAGTTTTACCTATATAGAGATGAAATAATCAACCGTGACATAGTATATTTACTGTGTGGTGTCTAGACGAAAGTTCTTTGGCACATCCCATCATTTCTTCGAACACTCGTTCGCGCCCCCAGATTCTCACGAACACAGCCAGCTATTGTACACAAGCTGCCAGCGCTGCAGCACCCTGCGTGAAAGGGTAGTGGGATGAACCGATGTTTTCAACATCTTCATCAGGGATCCGATAAAATCTTCTTCCATATTGCAAGAGGCATACTTCGGCGAGAATCGACTGCCAGATTGAAGCTTCAAAATTATCTCGCAATGTAGCTGATGGAATTTCGGACGAAGCTTGAACCTTAATGGGCATGGGTCTGGCTTACCTTCCTATAGGCACACCTGTGTACACTGATGCCTGTATTGCTTGAAGCAAGAGCTCATCAGAAAACAAAACAGGACCCGTACATACACACACCTGGATCATTTGACACATATTTAGGCATAAAACGCAAGTTTGCAACTTTCATATATAGGCATATTTAGACCAGGCACAACGGCAATCTCAACTGCAAGCTCCGCTCTGCCAGTGCGAGATAACTGTGACAATACATTCGGCCGAGCCTCACACACGCGTCATTCGGAACAAAAAGATAAATCACTCAGTAACGGTAATGGTTCCCATTCTCAAGTACACCCGAAATATGAATCAATTTGCCCTCAGTTCCAGAATTGGCCCAGCAACTCGACCACACAGTTTGCTTCTCCATCGGAAAGAAACATGCCACACTCATCGAGTTTGTTGCAGAAAGCCGTTATCGACCATGCATTCACAGCGTGCACTTTGACATTCGGAACCCTATCCGAGAGCTCCTGAGTCAAAGTTCTTATGACGCAAAACACCTTTCCGCCAACCCTTTTGCGAGAACCCCTTCCATATTCCTACCACTGCCTATGAAGAACTTCCTTCAAGTTTTTACCTCAAACTTTGTATATTAAATTTTCAGAACTGTTCGAAAAACCTTATACCAGCAAAACTATACAGGGATGATTTGGCTTCCTGTCTATACCAGTACTATAATCAAATTAAACAATTGTAAGAACCGCTGTCGCAGGGTGTTGCGTATAAATGGCATAGATCTTTACACGCAGACTTGATGATGAATTCTGTGAGGGTTATTGCATGGGTTTTGCGTTGTGTTACATAGGACAACTTTATACCCTGAATTGCACCATATGGGTTTACAGGGGTTTATAGGATGCTGAAACTATAATTCAAAGCCGGACCGATATATAGTTACATGCCAAAGCACAGAAAGCCGGGCCGCCAGATAGCTCATCCTAGGGTTGCAAAACGCAGCGTGGATCAACTATACTGTCAGTATCGCCCTTGCAGGTTGTTTATTTGCATGACACCGCTACGAACACCATAAGAGCCGGATGAGGGAAATTTCTGCTAACTGACAACAAACGCAATGTAGAATCACAGTTGATGTATGGTGCCAAGATTCAAGACCCTGTTGGCATATCCCTTCGAATATCCCGACGGATAGTCCGTCGACAGTGTTTCGACGGACAGTTTTTGCAAGCCTGGCCGGGAAGGTGGTTTGTAACAGGCCAAAAACGTGCTTGACACTTCCATTACTTTCAAGCAAGAATCAAGGTATTTATATTAGATATACGTAGCACCACATTTTATAACTTCTATGCGTGGTGACAGCAAGTTTTCCTAGAGGAGTCAATGTGGTTTCGGAGGGAAACTTCTAGATAAATACAGGTATATAAATATTTCCAAATAAGCCAGCGGAGAACTGAGAAATCAAACTGGGGATAAAAGCCATAACAAACGTCTAATGATCACCAAAGAACTCATTTCCTCTACGATACTTCCTCGAAGTCCGTGCTCTCGGCGCCAGGCGATAAAGTCAAGGTGCACAATATTCAACCTTTCATCCCACGTGGAATACGATTCCAGCTCCGGAAGCCAGCGGGCGTACTCGATCAAATGGGATCCTACCGCATCTCTCGCTGTTCCCAACCACAATGCGTGCAACAAGTCTGCACATTCACACGAAGGATGCCAGCCCAGCATGTTGTGTAGCCTTATACTTGCAGTTGTAGCAAGCCATGGACAAAATGAACTCGGTACATATTGTAAAAACAATAAGCAAGCTCAGAACCATATAAGGATCCGGAGAGTTACTGTGATTTTTAAACTTGTTCTAAACATTGGCCGAAGTTGGGAATAGCCTGACTACCCCTAATAACCCCAAACCCTAAGCACGTATAAGAACCTAGCAAGGCTACATATTATAGATGGCAAGCAGCGAGATTCCCGGGCCCACGCCTACATCACGAGCAAACTAAAAGAAAAACCCAACCAGACCATGTAGCCCCTCGCAGGCCTGGAACCTTAAATTAATCTAAAACATCAGACAGCCCCAAGCCCTATAATGAATGGGAAACCAGTTCGGAAGTTTGTACTCCAAATGTTAGAAGAAGAAGAACATCTTCAATATGTGCAGTCCAGCATCTGGTTTTCTCGAATCTGCCCATGGAAGATTTTCTTGTCCCGCAAAGCAGCGGGGGCATATTCGGCCCTGACCTTTGGCTGAAGAACTTGGACCTGCTGCGTTGCTCCACGAACGGGTATGCTCTAGCCACTCTTTTCTGTACTTCCAGTCGCCCTTCGACAGGACGACGTGTAATGAAAACCCATCATTACCCTCGGCATCAGGATCGCTCGCAACATTCATGGAATCAACGAATGATTTCTGTAGTCCACGCAGGGTGGCATTTTTGCCACCGACATATGCGAACTGGTTGCTCTTCAAAACCTGAGCGGCTTAGAAATTGATACTGGCAAGCCATATATTGTAAACCAACAATGTAAAGAATTAGACTGGCCCTGAACACATTCCGTCGCGGAGGCCGCGTAAGGGAATTTCTCGTACATAGAATCGCCAACATGTATGGCGAGAGGGGAAATCGAAATTGCTAGCACTGATGCTCCTCGTTTGGCCGACCCTTCATCACCGTGCACCGATATCGCGATGGCTTTCCGTTTGCGTTCGTCACTCCATTCTTGGACTGGGTGCAACCTTTATACTAGCCAAAATAAACAGAGGAATGAGAGTGCGGAAGGGTTCTTTCTATACAAGAATTAAAGTTGAGGCTTAGGGTTATAAGGCTTATAGGATTCAGCGTTCAAGTTGCTACGGTTGGCTGTCACTTTCAACAGAGTGCGTTAAAACAGTTAACCGTGTTGGGTGCATGGACTGAAATAGCCTCCTAGTACAAGCAAAGGTTGCTGCACAGATTACGATATTAAAGTTAAGTTGCTGACCCCACTCCTCGGTTTTCGCCAGCTCCCAAAAGTCCAGCCAATTCATGTCTCCCGCCCTGGGCCACACTGTGTACTTGTATTACCACGCTTAAGATAGGCTGATTATGGTTAGAAGCCAGCAGTTCATTCGAAACTTAATGAGGAGTACTGTACTTGTAGTAATTGATAACAAAAGGTGTAAGGAATGTATTAATACTATTCTAGAAACAAAAACTAGACAGAACAAGTGCAAGGCACATGTTCCTCATTAGCCCACCTTGCACCATGGTCTGCAGGATCAAGTGAGGCATCATAACCGGCAGAGATACCCAGCGTTTTTGGTAAACAGTGGCATTTTTGCTTTTCTTCTTCGGGGCCGCCTTGATCACACTGCCTAGCCGACGCATTCGAAGGGTATGGCTTCTAGCCCTTTGCAAATTCTTTTTGATTTCCATTGTCCGATCGCGTACCAAGACTTCGATTGTTGAAACAGGGCATCGGAACGGAGCCTTAGCCGCGTATGTGTTTGTGTGGATACATTTCCCAGATATACATCTAGATATACATACGCATAAATTCTACGGTTAAATTGAACTGCTGGTAGGATACAGTCATGTAACCTGCACCAATGAAAACTAATCTTTGGCGGCTATACCTAATCTTCGGCAGCTATACCTATACAGGGGCAGAAAATAATGCAATATTGCAAGGCAAGTGTCATCACTGGCACTAGAAGAAACTGCTGTGCTCAGTCTTTCCTCTATGTGTTGTGGAGCTTTGCCGGACGCCCCAAGCGAAGCCGCCCGCCGGGTACCTAGGATATTCTTTACGCACATCCCCTCTCCGTGAGTACATCACCTGGAGCTGTACACGTCAAGGTTTTAAGGTCACACGGCTGAGTTACAAGTCCCTATCTAGCTAGAACATGCAGTCAGGAAACTTGCGCTAACATTGTCATTCCCTGCTTCGGCAATAGCAGCACTTGCCACCTGTTGCAGCATGCCACTGCTGCCACCACGCCCCACATGGTTTGCAAGCAGTCGCGTCAAGGGTGACTTCTTCAAAGACAGGTCAGAGGCTGAAGGTTTCCTTCCTTTTTGCCGTGCATCTTCTGGATTGTTATGGCTACGGATTTTCTCTGCAAGCTGACGCGCACGCTTTAGCATGGCAAGTCACGGCAGAGCTGGGTTAACACAATGGCTACATGTCCAAAGATCAAATTGGCTTCCGGGACTCCGGTTTCAAGATTATGGGTGTGAGTGGCTCTGGGGGATGATGAATACAGGTTTGGTTTATTGCAGGCGTAGTGGTGTAGGTTGTTCAGGGACTTATGGAATAAAAAGATTTAGGGTTTAGGTTATGGGATGTATGGCTTAGCATTAAAGATATTCAAGGAGGTTTTGAAGCTTTTGTATGGGAAGATTAAGTGGGCTACGAAGTTGCTAAGGTATTAACTGTCCTCATAAAACAATTCGCATGTGTTCATAATTGGCCTGTGGGCCCTAAAGCCTCAGCACACAGGATAGCCTCAAGCTACAAGGCCCAAAATGCAATCACTGCAGAGGTCCATCCACAAGAGTCTGGCCGGCAAAGAATGACTTTCTTTTCCGGCAAGATCGGTCGTAACCTCCATCATGGGCTCGCAGACATTGCCATTGGCAGCTCGATTACGCTTTCTTCATGAATAAAGATCTCAATGGCCAGATCATCTATGGCGGGACGAGCGTAAATTTTGGACCTTATTATAAACCTAGTATGAAGCCTCAGCCCTATAAACCTAGAACCAGAAGACTAGCCCCTTCATAACACAGCAGGCCAGCTATGACAAGTGGCATCAAGTTCAATCATTGGTCCATCCTACATTCGTCCTGCCCATGACCGGGCCCCCCAGAAAACTTTAATGTCGCACATATGCATGTTCTCACGCATATTGCACCAGCTGATCCCAGGCACCTACACTCCCTTACAGGGTTTACAGGTTGGGTTAAGGTTGTCGATTGTAGGGCTTCAAGGTGTTGATATAGCGCTGTGCTATCGGAGTGAAGGCTTTTCCCCCAGCCGGTCCATCAAAAGTCAGCGGGCTTGCCAAAACGTGTCGAAGTGTCTCGCGGAGGATACTTTAGTTCTACTCGTCTTCATCACCACACACACGCAAGCAACAGACATTCTGTCACTACCCTACTCCTGATCGGGTACCCCGTTCTTCTTGGGGACAGCCTTCGCTTTCTTGCTCGCCTTCGGGTGCGCACTGCGTTTCTCGATGGAAATCCTCAGGCTATATGTGCAGGGCTGGCTTCATTTTGAGATTATAGGTTCTAAACCTGGCTGTTGGAACTACTTATGCACGAATGTCTCTAAGCAACGGCTTCCACCCAACCCAGGAGTACGTTGCAATTCATAATGTGTGCATGGGAATTATCCTAAATTACTATACGGGGTCCCATATTTGGGTATTCTAACACAGGCCCTTATATAGATATCCACCATTTTGGGAACAGTAATTCAGGACAAGGCCCACCTATGATGAACATGCTCACTATTCAATTCCTTCTGGTTTTTACTTCGGCGCTCTGGCTTTTTAGGCCCAAAACATGATCATTTGGTCAGGCTTTAAATCTACTTTTCGGCGCTCGGGATGTTTACATCCTGCATATACATGAATGAAATTTCTGAATCCCGGAATTAGATTATGTCCTAGGACAAACCGTACGCCCTGAGTTATAAGAAAACATGGCCTAGTTACTCGACGACATCAACCGCAAATCTGTTTAATTACTGGGAGAAATGATGCAGTACACCTATTCGTTCATAGTTCATAGCAACGCAATCGTACCTGTCATACTTAGAATATACTGTACTCGACCAAGGTTCTGCAAGGATCGAACAAAGTTCACATAAGGTAAGGATTTTCAAATGTGAAAAGCCCTAAAGGTAAACCCTCAACCCCTATAATACCTAACCCGTATAAACGCCAAACACCAAACTTCTACATATCATCATCACCTTAATTAAGCCATCAACTCCGAGCCCTAGACCCTAAAGCTCGCACATGGTAATTTTTCGAACCTCGTAAATCTCAAACGTGAGAGCCTGAACCTTAGCATGTGGAAACTTGGAAATGCAATAGCATTATATATAACCCTTTCCCTCTAATTAATGATGTTCCGAAGCAAGCAGCAAGTTGTTCGCCACTCGAATATGTTTTTTGAATGCAGCCACGAACGGAGTTGCCTCGGATAGAAAAAAACATGAAGTGTTCACGCTTCATTTTAAATTCCGTGACTAGCTGCTGTCATCAGAATCATATGCACATCGGTGGCGACAGGCGCATTGCCCAAGGCATTCATTTGCTTGCGGGCCCTGGTAATTCCCATGCAAGCATCGGTGATCAGCGCAATGAGTTCCGTTTGGGATTCAAGCGCTTCCAGCCTCACATAGGAATTGCAACTCCGCATGAGCAAGCTCAATCAGGAACATGTCTTGATCTAGCTGCAGGTTGTACTTGTCATAAAAAATGCTGCTAAGACACTCTGCGCAGATCCGCACTGACTGGCCACCCGCCGCGTTAGCAGCTTGAACCCACTCTTTCACAAAGTCGGTGGTGCTCTCTCCAGACATCACCACTTCCAGGTCAGATCCCTGCAAATAGTGGATACATGAATCGTTCGATCCCTGCAAATAGTGAATACATGAATCGTTCTGGCAAAGTAGATCTGAAGATAATAGTGTTAAGAGCTTTGGAAAGTGTAGGAGAGCAATGTAAAGAAAATAGGAACATGTCCCCACCTCCGGCTTGGGTGCACGGGCCTTCTTGTTAGGGCGTTCCTCCTCAGGTTTGGGTTTGCCAGGGGCCTTGGCGGGGGTGGCTGGCTTGTTGTCAGCTTTGTCCGGGGACGAAGCACTTGCAGCAGCCTCCGGTGAGCTGCCATTCTCTGCTGGAGCAAGGGCACCCAAAGTCCCGGACTCTAGCTGCTGAGCGAGGGTTGTGGCAAACTCGGCATTCACCCCCAGCTCAATAGCTATCTCGTCCTTGATATGGGTTTTGGGATCAGAGAGGATTACGGTGCTTATATCTAGAACAGACCGTTCATTGATTCTGTTGCTGGTCAAGATTCCACTGACCTCACCACCGTAGAATGTCGTTGCCGTCCATAATACAGAAACGTCTCCACTCGGGGATCGTTCCGATCCTTGCTGGTCCTCCAGGGTGATTAATATGTAGGGGGTTGCTTCATTTACTAAGTAGGTCCCTTAAGGAGTGCAGGTGAATCCTGTGCTTAATATAGGGGTTGCTTCATTTACTACCCCGGTCCCCTTGGCTTGCCCCCTGCGCCGAGCGCAGAACTCGAGGGCTGCGTCGCGGTTGTTTCCATGGAAGGATAGGATGTCAGTCCAGCAGTAATACTCCCCTGGCTGATGTGTCTGGCTTACAGGTTGCTCGATCTAGTTGATTTCATAGTAGAGGTGTGTAGTTGCACTGTGGTTCAGCAGTCTGGAGGGCTCTTTTCGTGGGAAGATAATCGTAATGTCAAATAATGTGTAACCCTTATTATGATACTACACCCATTATCGACTGGTACAAAATGCATGGGGAAATGACAAAACCCCAAAGGCTTCAAAGTACCTGCTATATTCCGCGCAGGCACGATGCCACCAAAAACATGAGTAAGCCAGAATCCCTTATGGAATCAATTATGGAGACCCCGTTCGCGGAAACCTGAGCCACCCAAGTCTACTCCTGACAGCCCCGGCTAGCACCTCTATCTAATGACACGAGCCTCGGAACAGCCTTCTACAATGTGTTTACAGAAACGGAAATCCTGAACACTTAAATCAGAGGCCTTTATAAGTCCCACTATAGCCACTGGCTTGACCCTGCGAGTATTGGAAATTGTTTGGCAAAATTGTGTACATGGTCTTCATCGTATGTATGCAAAAGACCACACATTTACATCGAAGTGAACAAACAGCTAAGCCTCCTAAACCCTGGCTGTCTATGCGGCGCCGGGCGCCTGCATCTTCATCGGTCTCCTCGCGCTGCTTCTTGTAGCGCAATGCGCATTCGAGCGCAAGGCCATCACCTAAAGGGCAGGATTCCGGGAATTCAGGGGGTTCATGGTTATAGCGTACATATTCAGGGAAACCATCTTGTACAATAGTGTGATAAGGGACCCACTTCGCCAGACTCCAACTCCCAAGAAAATCCTGTATGCATAAGCTACAAGGAAAAGGCCCGACTAAGTATTAGAAGCTTCCACACGCCCTAGTTGATTTCGTGGGCTCACGCGTGGGATGGCAGGCGCTTATGGGGCCAACGGATCTGCCCAAAAACGAATAGAATTCCTGGATCAAATGTGTGGCCGTTTAGGTGGAATAAAGGGTTTGGGTCCCGCAGGCATATTATATTACACAGGGTAGGGGATTATACGCAGATATAGGGGCTTATATATTAAAGATTATAACCGGCATGGATATGTGGTTGATATCGCCCTATATATATACCCTACTTAACCCGAAACCGCGACCTTAAGCCCTAAATCCATACATGAGCCAGGCACGTAATTCTGAGAGCCGCCTTTCATTATTATATGAGACTTCCTGGAGTGTTCTATAAAGGGTTTGGCAGCTTGAGGGATATGGGATTAGATCTTTGTGGGTTATACAAGGTTACAAGGGTTACAGGGGGCAAGGATCAAGAGAACATATAGGGCTCTAGTAAAGGGATTGCCATCGCAGCGTTTGTAAATTGAGATTCCGTAGCCTCGGGTGGCTGTGGTCCAACAAACCGTCCCTAAAACTGAAACCTTAAGCCTTATGCGAACATAATGCCCCTGGACGTGGGGCCCCTGAATCCTAAATCCTAAACCTTTAATCCTCAATCTCAAATCCTAAACCCTAAATCCTAAATCCTACACCTTAAATCCTAAATCCTAAACCCTAAATTCTAAACCATAAATCCTAACTCCTCATCTCCAGGTCCTGAGGTTCTTGTGTCGTGGGTGGCAGTAGGCTATAACCCTTTAGGGTTTATAGGGTTGCGCGCACTCCATTATCCGAAGCATGGGTCTTGCAATGACACCTTGAAGTGGGCTAAGTGTTCCCAATATAAACCCAAATCCTTCCTTCAAATGACACCTTGAAGTGGGCTAAGTGTTCCCAATATAAACCCAAATCCTTCCTTTAAGAAACCTATATACCAACACTAGAAACCAAGTGGCAGTTGGCCGCGACATACTTGGCAAAAGCGTTGAGCTTTGTCTTGCCTCCTGCAGCCCATGCATTGCGCAGCTCCTTTGCATTGGGATTGCTTTCGCAGACCGCTCGAAGGACTTGTACTCCTTCGGATGGCTTGCGCTATTGAAGCGTGCCGGAGGCAAGGATGCCGGGCCAGTCACCATCGGCCTTCCCGTAGAGCCAGATCCTGGTGGAGACATGGCTTCCTCACCTGGCTGCACCAACATTGCAGGCATGGCTGGTTGCTCAGGAAACTTTGATGCAAGCGGAGGATTTTGCTGCAATGGTCCTGCAGAAATGGATTCCTCAGACGGCGGCACTGCAGCCATGGCTGGCTGCTGAGGAGGCGCAGCGGCGCTGCTTGGAATTGGCGAGGTGACAGCCTTGGCCTGCTGGCCAATGAGCAAGCCAAGATTGTTCAACAAAGCCTGGGCCTGCTGTGACTGATCTGGCTGCTGCTGCAGCTGCGAGAGCAAGGTTGCTATTAGGGTGGCGGTGGCATCGCTCATGCCAACCCCACTGTCGTCTGGCGCCTCCGTCTTCACAGTCTTGGTTGGAGCAGGCGGAGCTGCCACCACTGCAGGTGGTGGCAGAACAGGTGGCCCCTTGGCAAGCACACTCTGCTCGTGGCCCTCTGAAACCTGCGCCTTAGGGGCCGCGGAAGGGCAAGCAGGCAAGTTCTGGGCAGCAGCAGGGAAGAACCTAGTGTGCGGGGTAGGCACGAGGCACGGAGCCGGTGCAGCTGCGACAGGCACAGGAGTAGGACCTTGCGAGCTTGCTTCACGCGCAACCGCCGCAAACAGAGGCACGTTGGGCCAATGTGCGAGGCTGCCTTCGCAGCAGTTAGTGGTGCGGCCGCCTGGCCAGCGGCCTGGGCTGGCCCATGAGGCTGGCCGGCTTCAGGCAATGAAGCAGGCAGGCCTTGTGGCGCAGCAGGCACAGCAAGTGCAGTTCTGTGCTTGCCGAGCTCGGCAACCCGAGCGACAGGGTAGCAAGAGGCTGGACAAGCGCTGTGGGAGGAGCTTTGGGCATGCTGCTTGGCAAGGCCGGTGCAAGTGTAGGCAAAGCAGGAGCTTGGACCAGTTGGCTGGACAGAACCCGAAATTGGCACACTCACAAGCACAGACTGCTGGGCAGCAAGAAAAGCCTGGGGAGTAGGCAGTGGTAAACTGCCTGCAACAGGAGCCGGTGCTGTCTGAGCAACACCTTGCAGGTGCGAAGGCGGCACCACGGGCAACGTCAAACATGCAAGCTGTGCAGCAGCCATGGCCGCAGGCTGAACTGTAGAAGGCACTTGCTGCTGGGGAGCAGGTGCACACAGAGGGCCGGGAAGCTTAGGCTCTTGCCGTGTTGAGGGCGGGAGCACTTCAACAGACGCAGCAAGCACTGGAACAGGAGTTGTTGCTACCTTAACCAGCTGCACAGGGGGTACAAGGCTGCGAGCTACAGGAGCTTGCGTTGTCACAGCCGGCTGCACAGGCTGCGCCAGCAAGGGCACGTACGGTACAGGCTGTGTGGTTGCGGAAGCAGGTGTTGCAAACGGAGCAGTAGGAGACACCTTGGGCGCTGGTAGGCTAGCAGCTACGGGCGCGGGTGCTGTCTGCAAAGCACTTTGCGTAACAGTGGCCGGCTGCTGAGAGGGTGCAAGCGGAACAGGCAAGGGCCCCAACGGTGCAGGCTGTGTGGTTGTAGAGGCAGGCGTGCCAGACAGGCCCTGGAGAACAGGTGCAGTTGACGGAAGCGGAAGTGCTTGTGGAACCTGGCAGCGCGCCAGGAGACACGGTGTGTGGTGCTAGGCTAGCAGCTACGGTAGCTTCTGCTGCCTCAGGAGCAGCTTGGGTAAGAGTTGCCGGCTGCGTGCCAAACAGACCCTGAAAAACAGGTGCAGTTGACGGAAGCGGAAGTGCTTCTTGCTTTGCAGTTGCGGAACCTGGCAGCGCGCCAGGAGACACAGTGGGTGGTGCTAGGCTAGCAGCTACGGTAGCTTCTGCCTCAGGAGCAACTTGGGTAAGAGTAGCCGGCTGCAGAGAGGGTGCAAGCGGAACAGGCGAGGGCCCCAACAGTGCAGGCTGTGTGGCTGCAGAGGCAGGCGTGCCAAACAGGCCCTGGAGAACAGGTGCAGTTGAAGGAAGCGGAAGTCCCGCTGCGGAACCTGGCAGTGCGCCAGGAGACACGGTGGGTGGTGCTAGGTTAGCAGCTACGGTAGTTGCTGCTGCTGTTGCTTCAAGAACACCTTGCGTAACAGTAGCCGGCTGCACAGGGTGTGCAACCGGAACAGTCGAGGAGGTGGGCACTGCTAGGTTAGGAGCAACCAGAGCTGGTACCGTCTGAGCACCAACTTGTGTAACAGTGGCCGGCTGCACAAGCGGAACGGTCAACGGCACGAAAGGCAGAGGCTGCGTGGCTGTAGGAGAACCTGTTGCAACCTCTAGCTTACCTATGAACTGCTCTGTCAGTGCTTCCAAGGAGCAGGGGCTCTGCAGTTCGCTCTTAATTTCATCCTTCTCACCCACACAAAACTCACCAAGACTCTGCGAACTACTTGAGCGAAACCTTCCCCAAAAGCTCTTGTACCTCGTCTTCTCGTCTTCAGACAACTCGGGAAGCTTAAAGTCATCCTCCCGGGTCTCCTGCAAAATATTGTTTCAAAATGTGCTTTCTTCTAAATCGTGACAAAAAAGGTAAACGATCCCCTACTCGATCCTCCACACATGGAAACCACTATACATGATGCCCTGATACTCAGTACTTTTAGTATGGTTTAGATTCTATGCATAGGGTTTAAGGGGATTAGAATTGTATTCCAGGGGAGAAAGTAGGTTCGGAGCCTTCTGGGACTTGGCCTTTGCCCTCTGCTTGGGCCGCACGGGTGCAGGAGCTGGTGACGCAGTCCGCTCATTGGCAGCCGCAGCAGCGCCTGCGTGACGGTGGGATGATGTAAAACTTCCTGGGATGAACTTAGGGTGGGGTTATAGTTATATGCTGAGTGGTAGGAGAATGTTTGAAAGTAATTTTCCCGGTGGCCTTCAAGGTTACAACAGAATTATATCGGTTTCTCTACAAGGGTGGAGTATAGGGGGAAGAGAGCTGAAGTTTGCTGCACTTGAGCTACAATCTAAACTCCTGAAAGGGGGATATATTCACATAGGGATTATGTAGGGGAGTACTACCGAGCCTATTATAAGGGGGATAGGAGGAGTTTAGACTGTAGCTCACATGGGGTGTTGCAGCAATCACACCAAACCCTGACCTCTCAATCAGTATGCAGGAGCAGCGTCCCATCTCCACAGCCCACCTAACCCCTAAGCCGAAAACCCATACCCTAACCTTACAGGTTCTCATGGTACGGAATAAAGGAATATTTTCATATTATCCTTCTTATAGTCCCCTGTGTTATATTCGGAACCCATGTATAGGACCCTTGGATGAAGTAATTTCGGACAATTCCGCATATGCTAAGGAATATTGATGAAGAGCGTTAGACACATTATAGAAGTTTTCAATCAAATCTCACCTCAATTGTTGTGTACTGGAACCTCCTGCTACAAACAATGGTGTGTACTGGACTTGCCCAAGTGCACCTAATCCTTGGAACTCCCCCTGTTGTATTGGCTAACGTGTAATTGTTACTGGTCGAGAGGAACGACTCATAATCGCATGCCTATAGGTGGAAGGTTGTGAATGTTGGCCCCAGTGTGCAACGCTGTATCAAGCAGCGCTTTTCAAAAAGAAATAACCTGGATCCATTGCCCGAAATCTTAACCCAAACTCCGTTCATCAAGTCAAGAGCCATGCCTGAGCCCCAAACCTTGTTACTTACTGGTTCTCAGCAAGCAATACGGCAATACGGGAATACATTATATAGGGACGATGTAGGGGTCATATAGGAAGTATATATAGGGATAATGGGATAACATTCCCTTATATTCCCTACGATAAGAACCAGTGAGGGTAGGGTATTCGTGATTTGGGTTTGCCTTTATTTCGTGAACAGGAATTCAGGCCACCCCTTATATGCATAGAAGCATAGATTTCTTAATGTTGCCAGTCTGGCCTTTGTCACACGACCTTCCAAAGAGGTGTCTGCAAAGGAAGCAGCGTGTGCCAAGACCGAGTCTGTGCGAGGAGTTACCTGCGTAGGTAGCAAAGGGGTCTCGTTTGGATCCGTCCACACGCCATTGGAGTCTACTTGGAGTGTCTCCAAGTTGGCAACATCACCGTCCCGAACATATGCCACTGTGTCAAGACTATCCAACCTTGTCGGAGCTTGTCCCAAAGCAAGGGTGCTCGTTGAACTTTCGAAGGATGTTTGGGACAACAGGGCTGAGGTAGGGGAAGGTTCGCTGGGTTGCGGAAAAATCAACATTGGCGGCCGATTATCCTCCAAGGGGGAGTCAGACGAGGTCAAAGGCGTAGAAGGCGCGCTCCCTGTTCCGGCAGGAGTCTTCGTGGATGCACCAGCGCTCGGGCTGGAGGCATCAATCTGCATCGCCAACCTTATGTGAGCTATAGTCTAATAAACTCTTTAAAGAGGGTTATATGAGGGATTATATATAGGGTACTAATATAGGGGTTAGTAAGGGGGATACTAGGAGTTTAGACTATAGCTCATGTAGTTTGCATGGACAAGTGTAGGCAGGGTTTAGTTGGCAAGTAGTTGGCTTACATTTTGGGTTGTGGGGTTGGGGCACGATTACAATGCCAAGAACGGTCAATGTATACTTATGGCAAGTAGCATCTTTGATTTAACCAGCTCTTCTTGTTCCGCTGTCAAGCCAAGCTTTCCCATCAGCAAGCTGTCAATCGAGGAGACCATAGCCTGGGTTAAGGAAAGTCAAGAGTAAGGTCCTTGCAATAGTATCCCCATAAAGTAGGATCGCCATGTGGGGGTGTACATAAGGTTAGGGCTTGGAGGTGTTTAGAGTTTAGAGCTTGGGTATCATGGGTGTACGCTAGGGAGGATAAAAGCAAACAAATAACACCCAGGAGACCTCGCACCCATGTTGCGCATGGACCAATGCACTTGAGATTTACATTAGGAGCCCTATACAGAGGCCCAACATATGTGATGATACAGCATGAACGAATGCAATTAAGCAAGGCAGCAGAAGAAGGCGGAACAGGAGGCGCTGCAGCAGCAGCTTTTTTACCCATGGCTGTTGCTACAGTGGTTCACTATTATATTCTTGGAGACAACACAATGATACCATGCGGACCCAACCCTTCATACATGTTTCTCGACACGACATTGCTTCGCTTCGGCCAGAACCGAGCACACAAAGTAACATATGATCCAGTGTCAGACGCCGACACATCATGAAATCATTGGTTTCGGCAAAGGTGATCTGCAAAGGATACTTTCGACGGATTTCGACGGGTTTCGACGGATTTCGACGGATTTCGCCGGGCCCTGCCGGAAGCATCCCAGATCCGTCTCGGAGCAAGCCAAACACCAAACATTACCGGTGATAAGGGATAACAAACACTAATTGGGTCCAAAACTTGGTTTTTGGGGAAAGTAATCTGCAAAGGATACTTTCGACGGATTTCGACGCATTTCGACGGATTTCGACGGATTTCGCCGCACCCCTGCCGAAGCTGCCTGCAAGCCTCCAATCCCAATTGTAACCATCCTGAACACTCGCACGAAGGCGGAGTATCCTTGCACATAGCCCCCCGGCACAGACGACATGCATGTGCAGTCCATACCACCATCGAAAAGTACACTTGCTGATGATGAAACCTACCCTGCCATGATATAAAGAGTGCCCTGAGACATGTAACGGCATAGGCAGTGACAGCTGCCATTGACTTTGCAGTCACTGGAGCTAGCTCGCAGCACTCAACATCCTTTTCAAGATTCTCAGAGCAGCTTTCCCCAGCTGTTCAAGAACAAAGCCCTGCGGATTCTGTTTACAGAAAATCCTCCGGCCATTCTGGCGGAAGGTCGAGGCGGCCAGAATCCACCATGAACTTCGCGACCTCGTGGAGCTTGGCCTGCGTGCGCCGATTATGTGACATAACGGGCCTTGGCGTTTTCATACGGAGCCTCATAATTTTATCAGGATTCGATCCATTCCCAAAAATCAAGCATCTGGGTCGTGATTTGGGAGCTTGGCACATGTACGGATGGTTGTGAAGAATCTTAGACCGGAGGGTTGAGGTGTGAAGTAATATGTTGTTTAATGGGGTCGGGGGTTTGATGAACATGGGGCTTCACGTGGCTTATATACATTCAAGGATCGAGGAAAGTTGCTTTGGTGACAAGGCATTGATCTTTCATGAACTCTTAAGGTATGTGGGTCCTGTATACATATTGGGGCCCTTAGTATAACACCGCCTTTAATATTTACAGGGGACCATCATTTTGACATCCCTCCCTTGACATCTTATATTATGGGTCTATTACTTTTGGGGGGAGTGCAGCACCACCAGCAGTTGAATAGCCATTTGCCCATTGTGAAGTTTGGGACAGCCATCCGGAGAATACGAGGGTTGAGGTGTGAAGTAAAATGTCATTTAATAGGCTTCAGGGTTTGATGAACATGGGGCGTCATGTGGCTTATTGGCATTCAAGGATCGAGGAAAGTTGCTTTGGTGACTAGGCATTGATCTTTCATGGACACTTAGGGTGTGGGTCCTGTATACATATTGGGGCCCTTAGTATAACACCGCCTTTAATATTTACAGGGGACCATCATTTTGACATCCCTCCCTTGACATCTTATATTATGGGTCTATTACTTTTGGGGG
>CAJNIZ010005346.1:263-12188 GCA_905231905.1 Symbiodinium pilosum
TTTGGGGTTCAGGGTTAGGGTTTCGTTTGCGGCCATCTACACTTAGAACCTTAAAACCTTCTAACGGTTCAGTCTACGGACTGGCCCTAAGAGCTCCAGTTATAGACCCGATAGCCATGATTATTAGGTAGACTTTTTCCCTTCTCCCTGAAGCCTGCGTCTGAACCTTTATTACAAAGTAGACTAAACTATAGTCTAAACCCTAAACCGAAATCCCTTGTACTGAGCGGACTGACTGAGTCACAAAACCCTGCAAGTTGTTGGGTTTAGGGTGTAGGGTTTTAGGTCTACGTAGTCCTTAGATCCTCCCTAAGACCAACCAACAACCCTCGCTTCACCCTGAACCTTCTCAGACATGATAACCCCCGCCCTCTCATATTGATGAAGGCCTCCAATCCGCTAACGTAAGACATTCCAGATACATCAGTGCACCACGGTGGGAACAATGTTGAATCCGGATTCGTGCGGGGTTCACCAACAAAGTAAAGCTTCCAGAAAAATATTCTGGACCCCTATTCGATTTGGTGGTCCCAATAGAAAGAATACAGTTTTTTCTGCGGGAAAATTCTGGGGAAGGTGTTGATGAGGTTAAAATGTTTTCGGTTTTATAGCCAGGCCTTTACATGACAAGAACAGGCTCTATCACCTCTCGAATTTGACGCCACCAAGAACAGGCTTATTCGAACAAGCTAGGCAATCAAATTCCACAGGGGGTAGTCCAGCAGAGCCCCTGATCCTCAATACTATTAAGGATTTGGGGGGGCTCAACAATGTAAAGGTTTTTTGGCTAGGTTAATCGTGAAGCCATTCGAACTTGTTTTTAATTGTTGTATAATTCGATTTCTCATTGATTTCAATATGTATTTCAATTAGATTGCACTTGCCTTAATTGGTTTTCAAGACCGGGCCCTTTAACATAAAGGCCGAGGGCCCTGCCCTTTCTATCCTCTTGAAAGCTAACCTTGCAAGTCCTTCTGTATGCAATAGAAGCCGAAGGATCACTTTTCCCGTATTGATCTCAACAGAAGCTCTAGGATGCCTCTCTATGGTTAGAAGTATGGGCCCCTAATATGGGCCCTTAGGCCTTTTTAGGGACCCTTAAGGGTACATATAGGGTATATGGTAGGTATATAAGGATTCGAAGGTTAAGGGCCCATACTAGGGGCCCATGGTTTCAACCTTAGAGCCTCAGACCCCCAGTTCATTTTGAGGCATTTTGATTATGGTGGCTCCCCTTTTTATTAAGCGGGGGTCCGCCCCACACCAATTACTGTAGGCTCCAACATTACTTAACATCAAGGGGTGGGAGGGGTTTTTATGTCAGCCCTAAACACTTCAGCATAAATTAATAGTAGTTTCCGTTGTCTTTTGCCATTCCCCTATACACCCTGAACCTTCTTTTGGGCTTTATTGCGGGGAAAGGGATTATTCATCCGGTTGCCGGGCGCCGAGCCCCAACCCGCCGCGCCGCCGTGCAGAATCTCCGAAATAAGCTCCGACCACCTCCCGGATATCCTAGACCCTCCCATGTCGTACCTTTTGGGAAGCCCTAACAAGAACGCTAACCAACAAGAATCATACCAAACCCCAAAAGGAACTACATTGGAGTGTCCAGGACTTAGGGTTTAGGGTTCAAGACTTAGGGCTGTGGATTTCTGGTTTAGGGGTTGGGGGCTCTTTTGATTTCTGATTATATTAGAGTCTGGGGTTGCTGATTGAGGGCATCGGAGGCTTCCGATTTAGGGTTTGGGATTTAGGGATGAAGGAGCGTCAAAAGCTATCCGCAGGGAATTTTGGGGTTTAGGGTTTAAGGCTTAGGTCCTCAGGCAATTAAGAAATGATGGTGTCTTTCTTGACCCTGGGCAAGTATAGTTTAGGAGCTGTCGGGGAGACCCTTACTGGGGACCCTTGTAGCTTGTGGGGGCAGGCGGTCATATGCGGTTGACCTAGGAATTTGATTACAGGTTATGCAAGGACTATCTACCCTAAACCCTGCTGCGACCCTAAATCCTAAAACCCCAAAACTGCAAACCCTAAACCCCAAAATCCTAGGGCTATCTACGGGCTATATTACATCTACATCTGGAGGCGGGCTTAGAGGCCCCTCCACAGAGCTCTGGAGCCACAAACACCAAGCGCAGACCCACATGTAGGGTTGAGGATTCTAGGGTTTAGGCTCTTGGGTTTAAGGTTTCAGGGTTTAGGGCTCAGGGTTCGGGATCTTAGGGCCTATGCTTTCGGGGCTCATGTTTCGGGTTTTAGGGTTCCTCACCCTTAAACTTATACTTGGATCAGTGCGATTTGCCAGGGCTCATGAGGCTGGCAGGCGAATTACGGAAAAAACAACCTTTCGCTTATGGATCGTTCTCACAATCATGGGCTCCTTTTGTTCATAGACTTTATTACGGCACCGAATATTTCGGAGCACCGAAATGGGACCCAAATTTGGGCCTCTTTCAAGCAGGAACCCTGCCTTATAGGAGACATATTGGGGTCTGACCCTAAACCCGAAACCCTGCTTGTTTACGATAGCTTAGGCATATATGAGGAGCAAGAGGCCAGGAATCGGATTCAGCCTAAAGCCTCAACCCCAAAAACCCTGTAGGGTTTAGGGTTTAGTATAAACCCTACAACCGTAAAACTCTAAACCCTGAAACCCTAAACCCTGAACCCTGAAACCCTAAATCCTTAAAGCAGATTAACCCTACTTTTCAGGCAGGAGACGATGAGATCCAGGGTCTCTGACAAGCCATCATACCTTGGGAGTTTGTGGGCTGGTTTAGGGTTTAGGGTTCAGGGCTTAGGGTACCTTAGTAGCTTCTGGGCTTAGGATTTAGGGTACCTTAGTAGCTTGTGGGTTTGAAGTTTGGGGCTTAGGGTACCTTAGTGGCTGTTGGGTTTGGGGCTTGGGCTCTTGGGTGAAGGGTTTGGCTCAGGGCTTCTGGCTTCGGGCAATCTGTTTAGGATCTTCAGCGGCCTTGAGCTTTTGCAGATTTGAGTCTTTGAGCCTTAAGCCCCTAAACCCCTAGGGCGTTGCAGTTTGTGTGGCTTCTTTTACTTTGGTGACTTATTTCAATTTCGGTATGTTGGGGTGAAGGGCTCCAAGTTTGAGGCTTGGTTTTTTTAGGGTCCGGGGTTTAGGGCTGCGACAACAAAGACAAGCCGAGGCGAAATGCTAGCCGGGTGAATGAAAACTATATACTGGCCGAACCCTACACCCTGAACTTGAAGTATTATAGGGGGTATTGAGGGAGCTACTAGGACTTGCGCCCGTAGCTCGTATACCCTAGACCCTAAATCACCCAAAACCCTGGGCCCTAAACCCTAATCGCGAAACCCTAAACCCTAATCCCTAGACCCCAAACCGTGATCCTTGGACCCAAGAACCTAATCCCTAAACCCTGATCCCTAATCCCTAAACCCTAAATCCTATCCCACCCTAAACCCTAAACCCGCAACCGTGGTCCTCCTGTAGTCCTGACTAGGGTCTGGTGACTTGGGCTGGACTTTAGGCATAAGGGCGGATTGTTCAAGGTTGAGGGTATGGGGATTTGGGTTCGGGTGAAGGGATTCGGGATTAAGGGTCATTGCTTAGGGATCCTGGATTTGGGTTGGACTTTAAGCATAAGGGTTGGGGATTCCTAAACCATAAACCCTAAACCCTGAACCCTAAACCGGATTTGGGTTTAGGGTTATGAAGCTGAAGGCCTGAAACTTTGCTGGCGAAGCCTAGTCAGGACTGAGCGGAACTATCGCTGTGAACTCCATCTCCACCCACAGTACTCCCGGAGCATTATAAAAACATGCGACTGGCCTAAGCCAAAGGAAACGACTGAGAAACGAGGGGAAGGCCCAAAAGGAACCCTACAAACAGAAAAATCCTACTTTAAGTTCACTGATCATTCTCAAGTTCCCAAAGCAGGCCTCCGCTGCTCCGAAACTATACCAACTAAAACTACTCATGAACCTCCAAGTAGTCCTTCCCTGCTTCCTGGAAGTCCTATGGCCGTAGCCCCCAAAACCAAGCAACTCACAATGACACCCACAGAAGCTGAAACCCTAAACCTAAAAATTCAGATGGCGGTCCACCAGGGGCTCTATAAAGACCACTGTTCTGTTTCAAACTGACCTATATAGGGTCACAACAAACTCTAGCCCTCGTAACTCCTCAAGCCTCAACCCGCTGACCTTGGGCAATAAACTTTGTTCTGGGGCCACTGGAAATACACCTTCCCCCAAACTGTTGATGAAGAAAATCTTGCACCACCAAGGGCCCCTGAACTAACGCTATTCCTAGGAATCTAATCGCGTAAGGTGGCGCAAGATCTCCTACATCAACAGACATACGGACTCTCAGGGATTCTTCGGGGCTGTACAGGCTGATTGGGGCTTATTGGGCCTTGTTGGCTTGCGGGGTGCATATCCAAGGGCCGTGGTAGCTTTACGGCTGATACTCGAAATTCCTGCAGGATGCTAAGTACCGTAATCCATGGAATTTGCGGGATCCTAAACCCTAAACCCTAAAGCCTGAATCGCGTACATTAAGGTCCTGCAGGATGCTTGGCCACAGCAGTGTGACTTACACTCTGGTGCTATACGGGGTGGGGGTAAGCAATCCCTACTGCTATCCCTCTTTCGTTCCATATGGTAGTTTCCATGAATAGGGGACCCTGATATAGACCCCGAAAGACCAGAATCCTCATTGTATGAACCCCAAAAAAGTACCTTTTGTTTTTGGAAACCCCATATACACGATTGTATAACCCTATCTCATGTCTGTACTCACTCCAACAGTTCCCTTTGCGCGCCAGTAGGATGATACCTTGGTGTTTCGATCTGGCTTCAAGAAGGAAAGGAGGAGGTCAACACTGGGTGTGAAGAGGATCAATGAGTCCTGCGGCATCTGCTTTTTGAGGGCACTCCCCAGATGGCTGAAACCCGAAAGGCTAGAGCCCAAGGCCCCAACCTCCAACCCTAAACCCCAAATCCCAAAAACCTAGGCCCCAACCCCTGAAACCAAAACCGAAACTCTAAGCCCCAAACCCCAAGACCTAAACACCAAAAACCTAGACCCCAAAAGCCTAAACCCAGGGGGTCTTGAGCTAGGCCGCTCGGGCTTGATCTTGTACCAACCTCTCCTGGGAGGCCCACAGAGCCAGCAAAAATATTCAGGGGATTTAGGGTTTAGGGTTTAAGGTCTAGGGTTTAGGATCTAGGGTTTAGGGTTTAGGGTGTAGGGTTTAGGGTCTAGGGTTTATAGGCCCCCTTAAGTAGATGGAATATGGGGTATATGAGAATCGTCTTATGATATACCCGAAGCCATATTCTATCTACTTTAAGGGGGATTATAGGGTTGAGGGTTTAGGGTCGAGGGTTTAGGGTTCAGGGGCTAGGGTCAGGGTCTAGGGTTTGGGGTTTAGGTTTGGGGTTAGGGCCTAGGGCGAGGGTTTAGGTTTTAGAGTTTAGGGCTGTTACAAAGGTCTTTGTAAACGAGGGACCATTGGGACTACACTGCCCAAAATGGAAATGCAAACTCGTACAGGAACCTACCTTATAGCCAATTCGGGGACCGGTATTTTGAACAGGTACCAATCAATATTTCCCCAGATAACTGATGGACATAGCCTGATTAGGGTCTATATGAGGGACCATATAAGACTACAAGAGAGACCCCTCTGTCCCCTCAATAAGGCTAAGATTGACGGTGGCTCAAAGAAATATTGCCTGGCTAAACCCTGGCCCACAGGACAATCCGCTCTTTGTAATGGAGCGCTGGGGTTGAGGGTTTAGGGTTGGATTGAAGGGTTAGGGTTCCCCTCCCGCCACCACCCCAGATGACGATGTGCTCAGGAAATCTTAACGGAACAAAACTGAGATTCTTGTTGGGAATGTGGGCGCATGATACGAGGCGCCTGACCCTAAACCCTAAACAGCGGAGGGCCTGGCTTAGGGGTAAGCATTCAGACCTCAGCTCTACTTCCCGAACCTTTCTGTAAATCTTAAACCCCACACCTTAAACCCTCAACCCATTTCCAGCCCTAAGTTTGAAACCCTATACATGTACCCCAGACCCCAAAACTCTGCAGCCTAAACCCTGAACCCTAGACCCTCAACCCTAATACTTGAATCCTAAACCCTTATCCCCAAGCCCTGAACCCTAAACCCTAAATATGCCTGAACCCTGAGGCTTAGGGTTTGGGGCTTAAGGTTTAGGGGTTTAGGGTCAAGGGTTTAGGGGTTTGGGGCTCAGGATTTAGGGTTTACAGCAATGTTCTAGGGGTGTTGCAGGATCCCATAGGGATTCTGGGCTAGGGTTCAGGTTGGATACTGCCCCCAACTCAGTAACAGTTGGATAATAACTAAAAATATGGTTATATATAGCCCTTAATAGGACCCCCAATATAAACTGTTACTGGGTGGGGGCAGTACCCAACCTAAACCCCAAAAAATCCTAAACCCTAAACCCTATATAACCCATCATGGTAGTTTCCATTTTCTTTTCCATTATCCCAATATAACCCCTATAGAACCCTATATATCTCTCTAAGGGATCTAGGAGTTTCGGGCGATAAGGTTTGGGGCTAAGCGCAGATTGTTCAGGCTCAAGGTGGCGAAAGCCCCGATGAGGCAAAGCCACTGGCAACGGAAACTCAACCGTCACAGATTATTGTGTTTTATGGGGTTTTGCGGGCTTAGAAGGTTGAAGTGTTTAGGGTTTAGGTTTTATTGGGTTTGGGCATGTAGGAATAGGACAAAACATATGTAACATCTGTAGTTCAAATTATGTTAGGATACCACCTGGTTGTAACTTCGAGCTTCTTCTACCTGGAACCCTGAACCCTAAACCTAAGGGTCCTAGGACCAAATACCATTAATATTATAGTATTCGGGCCCTAAAAGCTTATTGTTTGGGTCCTTGGACCCTTAGCGTAAACCCTTGCGGGTCTTGGGCTTCGGGTTTCGAGTTTTGCGTCTTAGCCTCAGGGATTGCGGCTCGGGGTTTTCAAGTGGGTTTGGGGCTGAGAGTCTGGGGCTTGGAGCATAAGAAATGAGGTTTAGGGTTTAGGGTTGTATCCCCCTTCATAACCTTTATAATAGCCCCCTATATAAGTCTGTGTGGCCCCTTTTGAGGAGTTTACACCATAGCTCATATTGGGTTTGGGTCTTAGGGTTAGGGGTCTTGGGCTAGGGGTTTGGGGTTCAGGGTTTTGAGCGCGGGACTTAGGATTAGGCCCACATACCTGAACCCTAAACCCTTTTCAACCTGCTTGAACGCAACTCGTGGGCCACCCAAGATGCTTTCCCCTGGGGGTCAGCAGGGAATGAGGGAATATATTTTACAGGGTTTAGTGAGGGTCCAGGGTTTCAAAGGAATACTGTGAGGGAATACATTCTATAGGGGTTCTAGAGGAAGCATATTCCCGTGTTCGCGAATAACCACCAGTAGACAAAGCAGCTGCCATAGTAGCCTGTGTAAATTGTGGCCATGTTCTGTAAAAGGCGGCATGCCTACACAGCCTGCATGACTGCATCACCGAAATTCTCCCGCACATTTAACTGTGGACAACGCCAGACTCAAGAGCAATCCTGCACATAGCGTGTAAAATAACTTATTTCCATCTCAGATCTCAGACTGGGAGTCCCGAATGTTGCAAACACCCTTGCAAAAATACTGGCTACTGTGAATCCCAGGTAATAACAGACATGTTAGGACCATGCATTATTTCTTTCAACAGGTGCGAAATAATGCCCGAGGTGTAAGGTGTTTAGGGTCAGGCAGGTTTTCTGGTATCCGCCATATTGGGGTTGAGGGTTTAGGCCTTATACACCCTACCTGGGCCCCAAGAGTATGTAAAATAATGGCCTTTATGGCTATCATCATGGGTTCAGGGCTATTATTTTACATACTTTTGGGGTTTAGGTAGACCCTAAACCCTAAACCCTAAACCCGCCCCTAAACCCCAATCTCTCACCTCGCAGCTCAGAGCGCACTTCGCCCTTGCCTCCAACACGGGTTTTCACCAACCCAACCTGCTAAAATCCCGAAAACCTACCACCCCACATCCATAAGGCTTGGGGTTTAGTGTGTAGGGTTTAGGGTTCCATAAGGCATGTGTCTTCCGAGCGTTGAAGAAGTACTTCGAAGCGGTGTCCTGGCCAAGAGACAGCCTTAGATTCTGTTTAGGCTTCAGGTCTAGGGTGGACAAAGCCCTGCATCACGCTACATACCTAAGGCTTGAGGTATAATATGCCCAGGGACATGCAGAATCCTGTCCATCTTCCGCAGTATGTAGGTGGGGCGTAGAATATAGAGCTTAAACATCTTAAAAACTTCCAGAGGAAGACAAAACACCGCCCCGCAGAAAAAACAAATGAATCAACATCGCACAGCAACGCAAGAAAGTGTCACTACATCGTTCAGACCAAACCCTTTCATTGAGGGATCAAACGCTGCATGACCCTAAGTATATGGAACCACTTTTGTTCGTCAGGTTAAGGTAGGTAATAGTCTAGTAGTAAATAAGTGTATTATCCCTTGTTAAATTTGATCTTCCCCGTTCTTGTCCATTTGATTCTCCAATACCCCCTACAAATCCCCCGAGGAGCTCTGTATATCCCTTATAAAATCCCTTCAAAGGGCCACATGTATCCCTAACCCCTCTATAATCCGCAAAAATCCCCAAACCTGAAAACCAAATACCTAAACCCTAGAGATCTCCCATAAGCCCCTAAGATCTTGGGCCGTGACCTTTTAACTAAAAGATTTTAGACTTCTCTTCCACAACCCCCAAAACTCCGAAAGCATGACTGCCACAGAATTCCCTGAAACCTAAACCCCATAAACCCTGAACCCTGAACCCTGAACCCTACCCTGAATCCTAAACCCTGAACCCTAAAGTCAAGGCTTAGGCCGCCACCTACCGTGGGTGGGCGGCGCCTAAGCCCCTCGCCCTCTATGGCGAAAGGTCACTACCTAGCCCTGCCGCAGCACAGCCACCGTAGCGGCAGCGCCCACGATGGGCCCGGGACTGGAACCTGTTCTCCTTGCAACCAGTACTGGTTGCTTCATAAAGTAATTACCCTAAACCTTGCCCCCTTGACCCAGAAAATGGCTGGTTTTCCACGAGCCCTCCTGGACAGGTCCTGGGGCCTCTCTCAGAGCAATGTCTTGGCTTCCAAAGACAAGAGCAAGCGACTTTAAAGATATTTAGGTTGACCAAGATGGACCTAAGTGAGTTTAGGTCCTAAACCCTAAAAAGAGTAGGTTTGGGTGGCTTGGCCATGGCAACACCTCGCATGCAGCCATGCACTTGAAGGATCAGCGACACATAATCATCACTACTTGCATGATAACTCATAGGATTCAGGGTTTGGGGTTTAGGATTTAGGGTTTAGGGTCTAAGGCAATGCACTGTCTAGGCTGTTATAGGGATAAGCTTGACACAGATGCGGACCAAAATGAGCATTCTCTGGGATCTTGAACGGACATTGGTTCTTCGTAATGAAGGGAATGCGAAGAAGGGGCTTGCTCAATTCCCAGAATGGACCCGATGCCCGCCCTCAAGTCAGAATTACCATCTTGTAGACCCCATACCCTAAAGCCTAAACCCTAAACCCTCAACCCTGAAGCACCTAAACCCTATATAATCATGCAAGGGTCTTGACAAACGTTTAACCGCAAACTCTAAAGCCTAAACCCTACAGCCTAAACCCTAAGGGAACCCAAAACTTTAAACGAAACTCTAGGCATCCCCGCCCGCCCAGTAGTGCAGGCGAGCCTGCACGTTATTTAAGACCTACGGCCTGGGCCCTAAGTCTTAGGGGTTTAGGGTTTAGGATTTGGGCTAGACCCTTCACCCGAAATCCTAAACTCCCAACCCTAAACATCCTGAACCCATAGCTCCACACCCTTCTTCCTAACTCCGAAATCCCGCGCAGTTTAGGGTCAAATCTGAATCTGAACCACTAAACTCTAAGCCCTAAAACCTGCAAACCGACGCCCTAAATATCCTTGACACCCTCGTCTTTGTTGACATAATCTAAAGGGCCCTAGACCTATATCCTTAAAAGGAACCCTTTCAAGGAAATCTACTAAGCGGTCTCTATATCAATTTTGGGGACCCTCCCTAAACACTGATTCCTGTTTCTAAATCCTAAACTAACCCTAAACCCTGATCCCCAAACCCTGAACCCTGATCCCTAAACCCTAAACCCTAGTCCTTGATCACAAGGCCCTCCATGCGCGCTTCGATGGCGCCCTCAAGACGCTTCTGAACTTCGGCGGCAGTGCCTCAGCGGCTGAAAGGGTCTACCTGTGACCCCAATTACCTACAGTCTTTATGGGTTATACCTACTAATCAGGGGGTTATTACTACTAAGCTGTAGGTAATTGGGGTTGCAGGTAGAATTTAGGGAATGCGGTTTAGGGCTTGGAGTTTAGGGCTTTGAGTTTGAGGCTTTAGGGCAGGGGGTGAAGGATTTAGAGTTAAACCCTAAACCCTAAACCCTAAACCGCGTAGAGTTTACTTTAGGGTTTAGATTTTGGGGGCTCCTGAAAGAAGAGTCAGAGCCATAGGGTTCTAGAAGTCTCTGTTCTGCATGAGGCAGGGGTTGCAAAGGAAAATGCCCTTGCTGATAAGGATTTCGGGTTGCGGGTTTAGGGTCTAGGGTTTAGGGTTTAGGGTCTAGGGTTTAGGGATTGAGGGTTTGGGTTTAGGGTCTAAGGCTAAGATTTGAGATGAAGGGCTACTTCGAGTATCAGGTGCACTTCAAAGGTCCATTCAGAATGGCGATAACCGGGGTTACCATGTGGCTCATAGGGGTTATAAGTATACTTCGTAAATCACCCCGACCCTCCCAACTAAACCCTAAATCCTGTGCTAGATTGTAAAGGGATCCCCAAGTCAAGAACAACTGTCTCTCCCCCAAAAAAGTAGGAGCCAATGTACATGTGAGCTATAGTTTAAACTCTTAGTATTCCCCTCAATAACCCTTACAGTAGTCCCCCTGTCGCAAAGAAAGTAGATCTTCGGAGCCCTTTTTAGGGTTCCAGATTGTTCGGGCGAGGTTAGGTTTCCGATTCGACTCCCCTGGATTGCACACCACAACGACCTAGACTACGCACAACTTCTATGAACCCTGCTGGTGCCGTTCTAAACCCTAAACCCCTATACCCCATGCGACGTGCCAGCTATGAGAAGCACTCGCAGTACCAGCAGCAACACTATGTTGCTAAGGACTTCGCGGGCATGGGGGGGAGTAGGGCTATCAAAAGGAGGTGGCTCCGCACGAATCCCTGCTTGAAGTAGGTTGTTGTATCCAGAGGTTGTTCCCTACACCTTAAACCTGATGGCCGCTCGCGTGCAGTAGAGCTACCCTACACTCTCAGTTCCATTAAAGATGAGAGAAAGTACAAAGCCTCAGGCACCCTCTGAGTGAACCCTAGACTAATTCTACACCCTCAACCCCAAGCGCCAAATCCGAAACCCTAAACCCTCAACCCCAAACCCTACACCCCAAACCCTAAACCCCAAACCCGAAATCCTAAACCCCCAAACCCAACACCTCTGATTATAAACCCCTCCCCTGAATAGGGCTTATAGTAGGGATCCTAATATTAAGGCAAAAAAAAAAACTAAACCTTAAACCCTAATGTTAAGGCACTTAAAGGGAAGGGGTTTTATGAATCATGGGTCTACATTACCCACCCCAAACCCTAAACCCTAAACTGTACCCAGTATAGAACCCCTAGTAACTGTTGATGGATGAAATCTTCCACCACCTGGGAGTTTCCCAAAATTAGGGGTACCTTTTTGGGAGTCCCCATAATAAGGATTATAGTATATTGGGGTTTATATTGGGGTCCCCTTACTTTTGGGAAACCACCACCAAGGGGCCCTAAAGTACTGTAATTCCTGGGACTTT
>CAJNIZ010005347.1:0-24453 GCA_905231905.1 Symbiodinium pilosum
TCTCTTTGATCATATATGCCGGTCTCGTGACTCTAACTCTAAGTGCTGTGCTCATGCCAGCCCAAATCTCCAAGTTTCCTAGTTGTGGCATTGTGGTTTTTGATTCTGATACGAAGAATCACGTCGCCCAATGTGGAAAGCTCAGGATTCAAAATTTCGATGAGGCTAGAAGGACTCACAGTATGAATAGCAACAAGAGGTTGTGACTCCAATCGTAATTTGTGGATGATGCTGGGAATCGCTAGCAGCTTCGGAGAAAGTGTAAACAATCCCGCACTTGGTGCCTGGCTGGGTGCCACCTACACTCCCGAAGAAGAGAACACCAGCACGCTGCAGTCTGGGCACTCGCATGAGCATTTTTACGGTTCCTGAAGGGTCTAGGTGCCATGAGGCCTTCATGGGGAGTTTATATGGAGAACGTGAGGCTTCAACAGGGTTTGGCCAGAGGTCAGGGATTTAGGGTTTCCGTCTTCAGGAGTATTGGTTTTTGAGAGGGGGCCTCTTGCTCTAGCAACGAGATCCCCTTGGTCACCACAGTTTATTTGGGGCAATCGTTTGCTTGGGGCTTTGCGTGGCCTGGGGACGGAGTATTCAAAAAAGGTCAACAGAAGAATCGCCTTTCTAAAAGGTTTGCACTAGATATGATAAGGATCTTAGATAAGCATAAGCAGGTTGCCCGGTCTTATGGATGGTTGTAGCTTGTATTAGAAGCTGTATCTTGTGGAGCCTGCTGTAGACCCTTTGCCCGAAAGGAGATCTAGCATCGATTCCGGCCATGTGCCGATTGACCGGCATGAAAACCCTTGCCGTCGTAGAACTTCATGTTTGATCCAGGGCTGCGCTGCATGGGAGCCTTGTCGCAGACCACCAGGATAACGAGAAGTTGAAGAACGCATAAGATTTCTTTCGCCCTTCAGGGGAGATATTTGCTCTTGATATGAGCTGGGACACAGCCATATTCCAGCGGATTTCGAGTATAGTTGAAGGTGGAAGTCGTTACCGCGACCTTGTTTTGACAGCATTCTAAGGGGACGAAAAAAAATACAAAGGCGTTACTTTTTACGTTTACATGGGGTACGTATGTCGCTACGGGAAAAGGTTTCCAAAAAAAACCTTCGATTCCAGCCGCTCACCTGTGTTTCTCATCCATGGATCTGCTGAACTGAAAACCTGGTTATGTGAAATAGCTGCTTTTAACTGGATTTGCTTGTATGTTGACTGGTTGTAGAAGGTGTTGACTGATTGCTTTTGGTTGCCTGGGAGGTGTCGCGGTCTGGTCCGCTGGGAGTTTTGGGGTGTCATGGTCTGGTCCGCTGGGAGGCTTTGCAGAAGTCACGGGAATAAGGCTTCGCCTTACGCGCACCTGACGCCTTCCTTACGCGCGGCTGAGCTCAGGGATATCGAAAGACCAGGATTTCTTACCTAACTCCCCAAAGCCCCGGAATCCTAAGTTGAAGCCCCTAAAAAATGAGCCCCCCAGCTTGAATTAGTCTTTCCGCAGGTTAAATCTATGCTTCAATGAAAAATATAAAATTTTGAGCTGAATTCTTATTGGATATATATTCTCTAGATCCTCAAATATAGGTAATTGATTTCGTAATTATGATTTATGCGTTCACTGCGGTTTCTATTATTTTTCGATAAGATTTGGGAATGGATTTCTTAGCGTTGGGCTATTTATTTTTTTGATATTATTAAATTCTTATTATTGCTTCTTTATCTTCCCCCTGAATATTTCGTTCTATGGGTTTCGCATATTTTAGAAGGGTTGGGTTTATCATAACTTCTATCTGCAAGAAATGAAGATATTGGGAGATATGGGTGGCTAGTTTCGCAGATCTTGAAAGGCTTCCTATTCTTCGAGCTTATCAATAGAATGATAATGTTTATATACGAGTATTTTTTCTTATTCTAATTAAATATGATAATTCCTTCCCTATAATAATAAACGACGTCTTGCCTCCTAGTAATAAATAATCCGAGGGAGCAGAAATTATTTATCATTAGGAGGGCATATTTATTGAAAGGATTTACTAGGACCGCCTTTTAAAATCGAATTAAAGTTCTATTAGAGTTAATTGAAATTAAATTCGAATTCTTTTTAAATTAATTAGACTCGAATTGAAATCTCGTTAGAATCTATTGAAATTTAATTGAACTTCTTTTTAGAATTAGCTGAGATCGAATGAAATTCATGTTAGAATTAATTATATGAAATTCAATTAAAATTCTTTCTAAAATCAAATAAAATCGACTTGAAATTCTATTAGAAGTCAATTGAACTTTAATTAAAATTCTATCTAAAATCAATAAAAATCGAATTATAATCTTATTAGAATTAATTGATATTTAGTTAAAATTCCTTATAAAATTAATTGATATCGAATGAGATTTAATTGAGATTTATTGAAATATAACTAAAATTAAAATAAAAATCGTATTCAATTAGTATATATAAAATCTTATATAAAATCATATGAAAAGCAACCAAAATTTCTGATATCAAGGCGATCCCTAATTCTTTTGGATTTTCTATTGATTTATTATATATTAATAGGGAGAGGTTATTAATATGAGGATAATAAGTAATTGATAATAGATATCATATTTCATTAAAATTCGATTGAATAAAATCAATAGGCTATCGATTTCTGATTCTTATTCTTTTGAAGGGTCGAAAAGCAGCGGATTATTATCTATATCTTGGATACGATATTTCTGGATCGTAATATATTTTTTTTATTTCTATTTTAAATTTGAGATTTACTATATGATATATTATTTCATCTAAAAATTGAAGATAAATGAAATATTAATTGAAATATCGAGCTTCCCTCGATATAAGATCTTAAATAGATTATCGTTATCCGTAGAGGCTTGAGACGACAGATCTGATAAGAGATAGTTAGATTCCAATTTGAAATTTAATTCTATTCTCTGAAGAATTATTAAATTTTATCGCGAATTATAATATCGAGAATATTCTGCCCTATAAAAAATGATGAATATATAAATATTCTTAAAATGAATTTTGAAGATAGGGATATTATATGTATACCATATCTATTTAATATATGAATAATTAAATCGTATAGAAAGACTTATCATAGAATATGATATTAGATAAATAGATCTCGATAATATGCTTTCATATCAATTGAAATTATTTATCTTTCTAATAGGAGAAGAATAATAATTTGGAAATTCTATTTATGATGATCAGAGAGAGAGTCATTGATAATCTTGCGAAAATAATAAATCTCAATTTATATGAAATCTTTCTTTCTAGATCTGATATTACGATTCTAAAATTTAGATTACTATATTGAATTAAACTATCCTTGAATTATCTAAGCAGCTAAGAATCAAGCTCTCAAATACAATAAATTACGCCTCAATTCATATATCAAATTACTCATTATAAAAATTAAACTCTATATTTAAGATCATATAAATTCAATATCAAAAAATATCTAATAGAAATTTTAATCAAATAAATGAATTCGAAATAATCTATATATATTTGAAGAATTGAAATCAAATTACGATCATTCTAGGCGTATTTGAAAAAATGAAATTTTATAATAAAATTGATCAAAATCCTTCAAGATTTTAAAAATATATTCGAATATCGATTTCTTATTTTAATATCATTCAAAAAATCCGGACTCCAGAAATCCGTATCTATAGCTATATAGCAAGTATCATCAAAATCAAAAAATTATTCTTATTCTTATAGCGTAGCCAAGAAGAAAATAGAAAATTAATTTATTGAGATCATAACATGAGCTATAAATTCTCGCAAAACGAAATCCTTTCTAAAAAGAATTTTTAAATCTAATCATAATATTCTTCCTAAATCTAGTTTTTCCATTATTTTCATATATCCTTCCAAGAATCCCTAATATAAATTATATCTATGATAAATTTATCATTAAATATAGTTTTTTAATAAGTTCAAATCATTCTTTCAAATCAAATTTTATAAACTCTTTCAAAATTCAATTCATATATCCTAAACAAATCGATTGCCTCCCATCAACGTATAGCCTTCATATTAATATTTCTTTTCTATTTCAATTTTTTCTTATTTCCGATAAGATTATCTTATCTTTATTTATCATCCCAAAATTCGCGACCCTCTTCTAATCGCCATTATATTAGCAGACCGCGCCCGCACGAATATTTTATCTCGCCCCTCCTAGCCGCATATTCATCCCTCCCCTGAAGGCTATAATACAAGAAATTCCATTCCTCCCTTTGTCTTGGCCTTCCTAGAAATATTCACGAATCTTTCTCCTCCCTCCCAAATCTTGAATCTTATTTACTTCTATTCTCATATATTCATCCCCTCAGATTATCCAGCTAGTATTCAAATTTCTCATTAAAGAAAATCTCCAGCCCGTTAGGATTAGCTTATAGTTTTCATATCCTTTAGAAGTAGGCAGACTAATTACAGATTTTCCATTTTCTCGTTACCATGTGCTACCATGAAAGAATGAAACTAGAACAACTAAATCGATATGTCAAACCTGCTGGTTTCTACTCAAATTCCTTTTTTTGCCCGGATAATTCTCAATGGGCTTGGTACTCAGGATCTGCCTGAGAACGTAAGGCATAATATTTTTCAATATTTTTTAGGGTCTGCTATCTCGGCGGTACTGGCAGTATAATCCGAAAGTTATCCAATCTCTTTTCTGTATTTCAATCATCTTTTCCAAAGAATTCTGAAATGAAACATCTTTACAGAATACATAATTATCAATCTACAAATAATAAAATATGAACATTATTGAATATTTTCAATAATATGATTTTCTAAGATCATGTAGTTCTTTCTGTCGAATGACAGCAGATGGTTCCGGCTATGCAGCTACGCATGCTTGCCCATCATGGTTATGGCTCTAAGCGGCCATCGAAGCATCCAATGCATCCAGCTGCAAACCACCACGAATTTGTGCAAAGGCCAGGCGCCGGTCTCCAATATGTTTTCAACATTCTTCAACAGACCGTCCCTAAAACTAACATGGTACACCATATAGGGAGTCCATACGAGGCCTATAGCCGCCTTTTTCCCTGTTCAAGCATCTTTTCTGGCCGCAATTTAAGAGCATAGCCCTGCAGATTGGCGCACTAAATGAAACCCGCGCAATGGCCTTGTTGAAGATAAGGTGCACTCAAAACAGGAAAAAACCTGAACATGCCGGCGTTGGTATCTTTACATATGCAGTGTTGGTTTATGCGTTTACCAGCTGCTCCGGGAAATTGGTGCCCTCGTGCGAGCGGCTCATTCCAGGATGCCAAAACATGGCAGGAAAGTGGCATGATGCCTTTTTCGCTTTCCTTCCCTGGAAGCGACGCCCTGTGTATCCCAAGGACATTGCCGAGATCAAGTATCCTCAGCATAGTTGGCTCGATGCATGATGGAGAAGTCCAGCTGCGTTTGTGGCTTTGCGAGAAGTACCGCTTTTGCAATGACATTGGTCGCAGGCACAACACCAGTGTTTTTGGGAATTCAAGTCACTGCACCAATTGCTTACAAAGCCAACCAGCACTCAACTACCATGCAAGTTCAGTAACTTCTGGTCGGCAGGGACCGCGGGCACCAGCAATGATTTCATCTCAGAAGCTCATCTAAACCAACTGCACGAAGAAGTGATATCCTTCATGTCCAGCATCATTGCCAAGAACACAACATATGTTTTTCTTGAAGCAGCTGGCCATTCCTGTCGACTTCTTTCAGTGCAATCGTAACTTGCAATTCGCTCTAACTGTGCACAGAGGCTTTCTAGGCCCTGCTGCTTAGACAAAATGTGCGCCGGACCTCATTTGAGCCAGTCGCAGTTCAAGGCCTGCAGAGCAGCAAACAAGAAATGGACATGCTGCTATCCCCATCCGTATCTGGCTCCTAGCTGCACATTGTCCTGCTAGACTTTGTCGAACGGCTCAAACGAGCTGTCTTTGCCGTTCAGGCCGGCTTTTTCTGATCAATGCCCACAACTCTTCCCGGAGATGTAGCTGTCAATGTAGCTCTGATCCATATCACGTGATAGCCAAAGTGCTTTTAGCGTCTGACGAGTTGCCCACCTGATCAGCTGTAGGTCTCAACTTCGGGTCAACCGTCATGAGCGACACGATCAGGTTCTGCCAGATGCGAATGTCTACCCCCAGGTGCATAAGCACGCGCACTCATGACAGTCTCTATGAGCATAACTTCAGTGCAGTGCATGCATCATTGCACGCGCAAAAACGCAAAACAGCGCCAGGTAATCCCACATGGTGCGCAACTTCCTGCCTTGGGAGGAGCTGGAAGGCTGTCCCACGGCTCACCCGAGAGATTGTAGCTGCCAGTGCGCACTTTGCGCAAGACCTCGAAGAAACGCGCTTGCAGTCGAAAATGTGCAGCTATGTGTTGCTACACACTGCTGTCTGCCCACATTCCAGGTGCGGCAGCGATTGTTCATGCATGGCCGAATGTAGCAAATGCGCCTCCGAATCTGTAGTTGCGTAGAAAGGTGGAGCTGCTGAAAGCATCATGTAGATGAGCACACCTCCCATCACGAATCAATTCAAATTCATCTACAGCCGCGCAGCTGCTGCAGCAGCTGCCTAATTGCAAATTTGCGCTGCAGCTTGACCCACCTGCCTGCGGACCACATGTCCACCGGCATGCTATATCTGGTGCCAACCTGATGGGATGAATTGGAATTTCAACTCTGTTTTAGCTGGAGTAGACTTGAGCATGCTTGTCCCAAGTCCGGGACGGTCCCGTCTGAGATGCGTTTAGAGGCTTGCGCACGAATGCCCTGTTTCTTGCCCCGGCAACACCCCGATTCCCCTCCTCGTGGATTTCCGAATCATGCTCCTGAACGTACAGATATCCCAAGCACCACCCAGGCGTGCAGGGGTTTCTGCCCAGGGACCATAAGCATGAAGGCGTCTCCTCTGCCATGAAACCACAACCTTCCTTCTTCACGGCTGGGCAGAGCGCAGCTCCAGTGCAAATGGCTTTTCTGCTTTTCGGTCCCTTGCCGCCTGCCGACCCTTGGCCCTTACCTCTGGCTCACACCAGCCTTTTTCGTTTTGCCTGAAGTCTTCCAACGTTTCTTACTCTCAAACTGGCTGCTGGGCTTCTCCAGGCTCAGCTCCGGCAGCCAGAGTTCTCGCTTGGAGGCTCATCAACCTTTTGCTGTTCGCAGGTGTTGTTCCTGTCCTCCTTTTTCATAGCCCAATTCTGAATTTAACTGCGCCGCTCGGTGGCGGGGTCGAGGGCGCTGGTGTGCAGCAGTGCCGCGCTTAATATTCCTCTCACTTCTCTTGCATACCAGAAATGCCCGCTTCTTCCCCCTGGCGAGGCTTGAAGCCTGAACACGGGAAGGTGACAACCTCCTCAAATCCAGCATGACTTCATATGACTTCAATCAAGCGGCTACAATCTCCGGCGCGACGGTGTCGGGTGATCCTAGACGATCGCTGAGCCCGTCACCTTGCACTGCGAAAAAAACTTGGACGGCACATCACAAAAGATCCTGTGGCTCAAACGTCTCACAACAGACTTGCTCGCGTTCAAATCAGTGCACTTCTCACCGTCACACCAGATGGTCCAGCAATTTCGGAAAAAGTTGGGGAGCCGTCTTTCTACAGTCTATGAAGTCCACAGGTTTGCTGCCAGCCTTTGTCGTGGGCCGCAAACCCGAAGTCACAGAGCTTGAAGATCTTAGCCAGCAGTCTCTATCAGAGGCGTTCATCCTCAATGCCCTGATTCTGCAGTCACAGCCAGAGGGTTCCCTACAAATTGCTGCTTTAATAAGAGGCTCAGACATTCTCTTCCACAGGCAGCTCCATGTGCTTCAGCAGGATGTTCTCGCACTGGCGCAAGCACAACTTTTACAACAGCCTGCGCCCACCCAACATTCTCTTGCTGCGCGCGTTAGCTGTACATGCTCCGACGCTTCATGCCTCTAAATGGCTCTGTTTTTCAACTCTGTTTGTGCCAGCCGCTGGGCGTCGGCGCAAGCGCTCCTCTTTGGCGCCCTGCGGACATCCAGCAAATTGCGAAAGGTTCTGTGCACCAGAACAGCTGGTCAGCTCAAAGGATCATCCTGTCATTGTTGCAATTCACTGCGTTCTGCCAAGCTTTGGCCTCCGCAGCTCTAAGCTTTCTGCTGGCACTATGTGACCTCAGCACTGCGGAGATGCAGCCAGGCCCATCTGTAACTCAGGCTCCAGCGTTGTGTTGGTACAACCAGAACTGAGGCAAGTGCTTTGCACGGCCAGCGCTGCCTTAGATGGACATGTGTGGCAGCCCTCATGCTGTCCGGAATATCCTAGCGAATTTTATGCGGAATATACTTTAGTCACTCTAGTCTTTCTTCAATTCATGGGCGTATGTTGAGTCACGCCTGTTCATATCTGAATACACATTCGCATGACAAAAGGTCATTCTTTGTAGCATTAACATGTCTTCCGAAGCACTATAGCGCAGCCACCGCCAGGCCAAGATTGCCACGCCTGCAAGATGCCAAGGCTATACTTCTTTTTAGGACCTGCTTTCGGGCTGCGAGCTTCGTTGCACTTGCGGAGAGACCTGTAAAAACGACCCTCGCCTGCAACAGCCAGCATAGCTGCCACGGCACTTGCACGGCTGAAAGTTGACCTGCAAATGTGGGCGAGGCTTGATTCTGCAAAGTTCGCTTGCTCGGTTACATGGACCTTGTCACACACACACACACACTACAGCTTCGCTGACAGCAAGTGTGCAGGCAAGAAGCAGCTTCATCCCAAGAACTTCTACCTGCGCGTGGCACCAACTTTTGTGTATCTAACAGGCCTGCATCACTGGGACAGACTCCTGACCAGACCACATCCAATCTCCCATATGACGAGCCTCTGGTACCAGCGCCCCCTCCTCCAACAAGAGCTCATTCAGAACCTGGCAGGAGCCCAGAAGTTCAGGCCAGCTTGGTCAAAGAGCCCACGGGAACATGTCAAGAGATTCCTGGTGTGTGGCAACTGCCAGATCAAGGGCCCCTGAGCTATCCCCATGGTCCTCAAGCTGTCCGCTGCTCAGCCGCAGTGGCCCAGGCCTGATAACGGTACAATGCCTTTGCGGTTCCCAGCTACTCAGTTTTCAGACTTCTTGAAGTCACAACAGCAACCCTGTCTCATGTCCTATAAGACCCAACAAGCCCGCAGGAGAGCCGACCGACTTTGTGTGCTGGCTCAATCCTTGCTCTGCGCAACACATTTCTGAAGGTAAGCATAGATGCTTTCGAAGGCTTCATGGCTTCTACAAACTTATACTGCCTGCAGCAGAAACCGATCCTGTGACGGAGCCTGCTAGGGCCCAGACACACGGAGCAGTGAGATTCGCCGCTGCTTCGTGAGCTCCTGAGGGCGGGTGCCTAGTTAGTGCCGATCTGCACCGTCCTGGTCTTCTGAAACCCAAGCTGCTGATGTGGGCTCAAGCGCACTTCTCAACAAATCTGTGCACGGGTGCGGATGCGCCTTAGACACTGTGATTGCGCTGAAGGAATCCATGTTGCCCGTCATCAACCCTCATTGGTATGTGCGCGCTTCTCTGGACTGGCGCCGGCAAGAGTAGGGTAGTTCCAGCGCAGAGCCGTTGGATAATTGAAGCACCAAGTAACACCCAGGCAACTACTGCACGCAAATCTAGCACGTCTACCAGGTCATGAGATTGACTTGATAAGATTCATGTTGTCAAGCTTATACCAATCTCTGATGACCTTGCTCTTCCAACTGTGCACCCTGTCCTGCATTCCATACGCACGCACTTCGTGCTGCCTGCCCACAAGACAATGACCCGCATGCATGTGTGCTAGGCATGTTGACGAAGGTGCAAAACACTTGCAAAGTGGCAGAGCTGACCCGAGAGCTTGCATCGCCTGATGGAGTGGTAGCAGTTCGCGAGCCAGCTGTGAAAGATGTAGTTCTTGGCGCTGAACTGACGGACAACTGATCAAGCCAGTGAAGCTCAACCCGCAGCCTCACGCAAATTTGCAAGGGCTGACCTCATCAAGCTCGGAAAGCTCATCGATGATGGCGCGAACCTTCCAAGACTGCACTGGCATAGTTGACAGAGCGCGTAGCAAGCCCGATCTGAATACTCGCCACTAAACTCCAACACAGCACTTTGCAGGATACTACACTATGCCTGTCAGAAGGGTTCAAAATGAATGAACAACCGGGATGCCCATGCTACATGTGGTAACTCTTTGATGTTGGAGCCCTGGCATTGGCCCATGCATATGTCTAAACTTAGGCACCTGTCAGCTGGTGATCAGGACCGCTGGTGGAAGGAATATCCTGTAAGCACATTGGGTGCCTAAGACACCTTGAGCTAAGGGGGGAAGGAATGTGCATCAATACCGCCTGCTCGTCCTGGTCTTTGGCGTAGCCCCTCACAATCTCCATGCAAACGGACCTTGGCTCAAGATTCGACAAATGAATCTGCTGGGAGCAACGTCCCATATTCGTGCAACACCCTGAAAACGAAGACGCTAGGCTAGGCTCAGTCATCACAGCTTACCAGAGCATACTCTGAAACTCAGCGCTGCTCATGCGGATACGCTTCTCGACGCGCGGCAGCGAAGCATCTGTCTTCTCGAGGTCTTCCTCTGTAAAGGTTTCAGCCTCAATGTGTAACACATTTCACGCTTGCCACGACGAAGCCGCAGACACGCCGCCTGCCTCCGCCACTGCAGTTTGATGAATGGGGCATCACAATGCACATATTTGTAAGATCTTGTAAGATCAGCATTTTGCATGGGCACCGTGCGGGAATCACCCTCGCCGCCCGATATCACTACTTGAAGCATGTAAGCAAAGTCTCCATATGCCACAAACTTGCTTTCTTTGTCCGAGGTATTGGCCATGACGGGCAGGCCGTGGCCCATCACTATCGACAGTGGCTCATGTGCTGGATGCACTGGAGGTGCATCAGTTGCACAGGCCACAGTAGGGAAGTGCGGTCATACTTTTGCAGCGATTATACATTGAACGTTTTTGTAGCTACTAGGTTTCATCATGCTTGCAATTGTCATTTTGGCATTTCGGTAGATATTATGTGACTGAGAGCTACAGCACATGAGATTGCACCCCAGCGGTACCTTGACTCGTGGCCATTGTCCCCCAGTGCAACTCTCGCTATCTTTATGATACTTTCCGCACTCATGTGAAATGCATGTGCCAGGTTTAAATTTCAACAATCGCAACAGCCCGTGCAACAGTTGCACAAGTAGTGAGATGTTTCAAGCATCATATCATCTTCCTGTATCATGAACACGTATACTTTAAATTCAGAACTGGCAACGGGCGGGTGGCCTTCTGGCGAGCAAAGGGCATGGCATATCTCGCACATTTCCGCAGCAGCATGTCATGTTTTTGTCTAAACAATCACCCCGAATCCCCGAATGATGCCGAGGTCTTTGACCCGGGCATTACTGGATCGCGTCAGGCCTCTGGACCTTGGCAATTCAGCGGAAGGGTTGACATGTGCTACTGTAGTGAGATGGATTCAGTACGCGAACACAAAGACATGTACTAAAAACCTATTTCAGCGACATGTGCTGAGTAGGTGGCATGTCGCCGGTGCCTTGGCATCAGGCAACCAGGCCTGCGGCGCAAGATTCAGGTGACTGCCTCTTTTTGAAGTTATCTCGACACGCTCTGCCATTTGGCATTCCTTTGGCAAATGTGCGGCCCCAGCAGCATGCTTTAGGACCGCTTTGCTGCTAGGCGTGACAATGATTTATTGTCACGTGGTACCACTTATGTGTGCGCAAAGCAATTGGCTGATATACATGTAGCTCACTGCCACAACAGATCTGATTGTGCACCAAAGCCTTCTCCATGCGACCGCTGCTATGAAGGATGGACACCTGGACGGCTACTGCGGCTACTGTGCATCCGTGCGAGTGGCATCAAAGCCTTTCTCGGATTGGCACGCGGAAGGCTTTTGCTCCGGCAGGTCCCATCATCTCAGCATCCTTGCAGTCAAGAGCCGTCTCACTGAACTTCCCACCACACAGCAGCGGATCAGTGAGCCGTTACCTGACCCTATACAAGAAACATGGGATTGGTAAGCATTACTCTCTGCAGCATAGAACCACACGTTGATAAACACGGTTGTCACCACGGCCCAGGTCCAGACATATCTGCACAAGCGACATCTCCATTTCCAAGAAGCGCAAGGCGTTGGCTACATGCAATGTTGCTGGGCTCATTTGAAGCACGAATGGGCAAAAAATCAGGGGACTGTCCAGGGGAGAGTAATTGGAGGGTTTCAGCCTCTGTGGCGTCTTCCGCCTTGCCATGGCCGCAATTTGGGCAACCGCGTCACCACACTCAGTCCGAAGAGTTCGATAAGCATTAGAGCCGCCCCAGTTCCCAGTGCCCTGTTCTCAGGGAGGCATCCCACTGCTCACGTTTTTGCAATCTCATTCATGCCAGTAGGGCCTTTCTTTACTTAAGAACTTCAGCAAATGCTATTCAGGGAGCTCATCGTGAACCTAGGGCTCGGACAAACCATGGTTTGCAAGTTGGATTGAAAACAAGAAGCGCGTTACGTGCTACCCTGGCATACACCCCCACAAAGAAATGAAGCATGGAGGGTTAGCTGCACGACTTTTGTTGACTGAGGCTTCGGCATTCCTTGTTTCTACACGCTCACCAGTGCGACCTAATTACAACAGGCCACACGCAGAAGGCTGCAACAGACACATCAAACCCATGCTTCCTCGAAGCCAGGGCACGCTCCAACTCAAACAGTTGACGGCAATGCTTAGGCCTTGACTGATGTACCACCATGTAAAGGAATTGGGAGTTGGAGCGGCCTGCAAATCTCTGTAGCCATTGTTCCAGCACGTCAGCAGGTGTTTGGCCCACCTCTGCTTTCCGCTTCCTGGTATTCACCGCATCTGGCCACGTCAAGTGAAAGGGCTACATCAGGTCAGCAGATGCCATGCAGGACAGCTTCCGCCCAAGAACTTAACTGGATGTTCTCTCCTTGCTGAAGCTCTCCAATATGCATTTTGTGGCGTTGTGAGTCTGAGGCTAACAAGACAAGACAGCATAGAACAGCAGGCTTCAAAAATCTTCACAATAAGTAGCTGAATTCGCGTCGCAAGGCATTAAGAACCTGAAAGGCCCCCGCCTGCAGTTGAGGGTCGGATTGTCAAATGCTCGCGCAGCTGACCAACCACCCAATGCCTCGCTGGCTTGGGGTTTAATTTCTCAAGTGTTGCGAAAGACTTTTCAGCTATCCTTTCAGATCATGCATGCGATCGCAGGTAAGGGCACGGCCCAACACCCTTCAACATGTGAAGTGAGGAGAGAGTGAGGTTATCTGCAGCGCGGGCATCACACAATCATGAGGATGGGGACTCTCTGACAAGGAAAACTCTGCAATTCACCCGCCAGGAGACATGTCAGATGTGGAAGCTGATTCTGTTTACTCCCTGCCTCCTCGCTCCAAACTCTCCTGCACTGCCCGCTTGGCTTTGCGGAGGGCGGGTGCCTCAGCTGTTCGAGTCGCCCATTCCAGGTCGGGATGTTTAGAATATCTGGGTCTTTGGCGTGGTGTGCATCCTCCCCAGTGTTTTTATGGCGAGCTACTGCTGCTGCATGGGCCTTGGTCTGACTTGCTCTTCGCTAGGAGCGCAAAGCTGCAGCTGCTTCAATCAAAGTAGGAGACGATAGGGAGGAACGCACAACATGCCACTTGCTTCCCACTCCACTGAGCAGTTTGAGGCAGCATCCCGGTCGAACAGCGGCATAAGGTCGGAAGCTCTTGGATCTGTCTCCGGCCTGGCCAGATTCGGCTCCCAAATGGTCCAGAAATCCGTGATGCCAAGCTGAGACGCTGAGACCGCCACAAAGGCGAAGACTCTGTGGTTTCTGGAAGGATAGGCGCAGCCGCAGCTCCTGATCCTGTAAAACCCAGAGCATGAGGTAGCCAAATCGACATACAGCACTTGCCGGCCTACAAATTTGTAATAGGGCATGAAGTTGGTCAAAGTACCAATGAAAGCAACAAACCCTGCAAATGCACCCAGAGCTTCAATGCTTGCACCCGTCTGCCGATGCAAGCATGGCTCATGGCTCAAGCTCTGGCCGCTAATACATCCCAAATCCCTCAGTTGATTATGAAGTAGTTAGCAGCTTAGCAGTAGCTCAACTCTGGCCTCCTGTGAGCCGCGCTTCTGCCGCAGCGGCCGCACGGCGCCGCCTGAGCTTGGAGTCCTTGCTACCCATTTTCAGAACCTTTGACACCGCAACCTGAGCCTGTGGCTTGTCTGAAGCATCGGTGGCTGCCATGCCAGCGAAAGAAGAGAAGCTTGTAGCAGACTGTCGGACGTGATGGTACATCTTCAAGGCTCACTGCCATGCTTGGTGATTCTTTGTCATTTGTGGTGTGGTTTGCAGGCAGAGTAAATGCTCGTTTGATACGCTCACACCACATAAACCTTCAAAAGCTAGCATGGACCTGCCATGAGGAACCCTCAAGTCAAATCAAGCACACACATAGCTTGGCACCACAATGGAAATCAGTACCCATGTGCAAGTTGGCTCCTTGAGCCAGCAGTGTGGCAGAAACGCCACGCATTCATTGCTGAGACCACTGTCGCCACTGCACGACTGACTTTCCATATTTAGCTCGGTGCGCTGGCAGCTGTGCAAAGGTATCGTGCCTTGATATCTCTGTGCACCACCCTCTGCTTGTGCAGGTATTGAAGAGCAGACTGCGAAGGGGCATATTCGATCACGCTGACAATGCCACAGGCAGGCTACACTGGATGACATCAACGGTCAACCAAGCTACATTCCTACAGGTAAATGGAGACATTCAGACAGCAAACCCCCTGTGAGCTTCCCTGCTGGGCGCACCAACACATGGCGCGTCGCGTGCACGGCCTGCTTCTCGGTGAATCCGCGCCCAGTTGTCTGGCCGAAGCATGGGTTCATGAGTCCGCTGCAATTCGCATCCGTAGCGTGTGACCCCTTCCAAAACTTGACACATGGGCATACTTGACCACGCGCTTACTTGCACAAGCCTTTGACTGGGCCACAATGGCATCGAAAAGATCTCCGCCACGACAATACCTCGTGGGGTGGCAAAGGTCCAGCACACAATAAAAGGCATCCTAAGCAAGATTTTGCAGGCTCACGGGTCATGTCGCGTCAGAACCAGAATCTTGATGGCCTACGCTTCTGTCCTTTAATTATGAACGGCATCCAGCCCTTGGAGTTCTCCAATGTTCTGCCTTTACCCTTAACATCGCCAGGCGCACTCAAGTATAAGAGTCACTGTGCTGGGCTCGTCGAAGTATTCCAGGAGCTGAACAGAGCGCGTGATATATGTTTCGAGATGTGTCGCGCTTTCTCTAATCTATTCTGGCCATGCCGGGCGATGCCAGGCCATTCCAGGTCTATCTTAAGTTAAGCATCTGTGAAGGGATCGCAAAGCAAGCAAAGAGCCTGAGGTAGAATCATGTGCCGCAAAAAATTGTAATTCTGAGAATCATGCAAAACCTCTGCTACTTGGCCTCGCAGATATGCGCGTGTTTCATAGTCAGGTGCAACTTCACCTGCAAGCTGGGCACAAGAATTGTGAGCTGGAAGCTGATACAATGCTGCTGCTGACGGCATTACATGTTGACTCAAACGCGGCACTCCTGAGCATTGGGAGGAAAGCTCATCAAAGACTCAATGCTTCATGCCCCTTGCATCTTTTTCGTCTCAAAGATCCTGCTTCAGCCCACTCCAGACCTGCGCAAGTGCTGCAGTTGCAGCCAAATTTGTCACAAGCTCCACCTTGCACTTGCAGGAAGAATGCGCCCTTGCTTAAGCCTTCCATTCCTGAACCCGAGCGCAACCTCGCCAACGGGGTCGTTTCGCCATCAAGGTCTCGACGCTGGTAGCAGTAGAACCTGTTGGGTGCTTCCACTTGACGTCAAAGCAGTCTGAGATCTTACGACTTTTTCTTCATATAGCGGTGTAAAGTGTACAGATTCTCTCACTTCAAGAAGACGCGGCCTGTGTCCCGCTTCGGCTGCCCAACTGCAAGCCTGCGCGAGAACAAAAGGGGTCGCCAGAGAGGGTTGATCTCCCTGAGGGCTGGCCAGGGCCGGCGTGGCAATGTGCTGGAATGGGAAGTCGCCCTGACCTCCATCTGCCATTTTGCAATTCTTTCGTGGATGCATGTTTCGCAAGTAACTTGGGATGGCCTTGCCAGATCTTCTGCAGGTCCTGTGCAGACTATTGCAAGCTAACATCAAACTTGGACTGGCTGCCACTTTCTCGCTTCGTAGAGGAGAGAGCAAGACCCCGCAAACGTCTTTGTTCAAAGGTGTCTGTGAGTGGTATCACCCAGCCAAACAACATCATAAGACCACAGTCCTCGTAGCTCAGCACTCTGCAGCCTGGCTGACATTGCCGAAGAAACTGCCTGTGCCAGGATCTAGCTCAAAGTCTCTGAAGCGCATGCTTGGACCAAGGTTGCTACAGGACTTTGTCGCCGGATAACCCATTACGAGTTAATATCTGGATGGAGGAAATGCTGCATATGCAAGGATAATGCATTATGTGACCTATCCCGTAGAAATTACACTCGTATGGGGTCTTAAGTGGTGCAAGATTTGCTACATCCACCGTAGGAAGTCTTGAAGCCATTCTGACCCTTTTGCGGAAATGAAATTACCGGACAATTGGGCACAACTATGGAATTGACAAATTCTAGAGCTTGCTCTGCTCTCAGGATGCATGCTGAACATCGAAAAACTTTGATTGCAACATCTATCCTTTCGGCCTTAAGCCGGGCCAAGCCGCTGCTGGCAAACAGACCTTAGCGACTAGCACCGACAGACATCCAGGCCAGCTTTTTAAAAAACATCCCCTATACCATCCCTGGCAGGGAGCTACATATGCCCTGTGTGATCCCCATGTACCCTTGAATCCAAAGCGCCCCGGTTTTGGGTTTAATGATCCGAAAGGGGGAGCCTTCAGCTGCCCTAGGGATATACATAAAAGGATTACATGTCTGTTGGGGGGGTACCAGGCAAGGGGGGCTAGCCTGAGAAACTCCCATGTGGGATTATGTTATAAGGCACCGGCATGTAAGAAGATCAGCGTTGCTGCAGCGACCTGTGCGCAGCTTCGATTCGAGTGCAATGCAGCATGAACCCTGACGTCATGTCATCCCACGTCAGTCACAGCACGTCACGGCGAAGCCAACGATCTGGCATCAACGACAGCCCACCAAAATGGCCAACTGAGGCAATCCGAGCAGGCCGGTACTTGGCTGCTTACTGCCGATGGGCCCTGACAAGCACATCTTCCTTCCTCGAACAACAATGCATCGCCTAGCCCCGTGCCCAACTCCAAAATCGTTTGCTTGGTGGGGAGTGGCAAGAGTGGCCTTGCAACCAGCCCTTTTGGCCAAACCTGCTGGGTGAAGTGAAATTATAGTATTGAAGCGATTGCCAAAGGGAAGCATCACTAGACTATTCCTTTAGGCAGCATTTGTTCACAGTGTTGAAACTCCAGAGTGTCCAAGACTGTTCTAGGGACGCTTCAACCCAGCTCTCAAGAAAACGTCACACGTGGGATCGGGCGGGCATGAGATCATTTTGAAGCTACCGTTAGCAGGTTGTGGATCTTTCGCATCTGTTGCAGTAAAGAAGTATTGAAGTCTGCTCTGGATGATTCAGATGATGCGGGTCAAGTTGCAAAGTTGGCTACCTGCTTTGACAAGAGGAGACAAGGCGAGGCCTCCTCAGTCGTCACTGTCCGCAGAAAGTCACCCTGGCGCGCCTGACTTTCCAAGGAAGCTGCTTCACATGGCGCATCTAGACAGCTCGCTTGGCCTCAAGGAAAGCGTGTTGCGGCCCACCAACTCGAACCAGGCGGAACTGCAAGGACGCACACAGTGTCTGCTGATACTTACTGGGGCGGATGGCGTTTGAAATGCATTTCGTCTGAAGGAACGCGCATGGTCTGCACTTCTTCGGAGAATTTCCCACATTGCTAGTCTCGATCCGATGCAGCCTTGGCGTCCTGGAAGCTCATGCCGAAAAGATCGGGACACCTGAGTGGAAGCAAGGCCTCTGCCTGCATTTTGTCTTCACATAATTCTCCTTGGGCAACACGCCTCCTTGCAAAAAAACGCCAATGAATGACCACTGCTTGAGTTGTGGTCCGCTCCCATGATGACTGCGACCACAGCTTAATTGTCTGCGCCAGTTTGGGTCTGGGTTTGAGGGAAACCGGAAAGGACCAGAGCTGTCAGCAGCAGCTTGCCAAAAGCGCTTAACTAATTGAAGAACAACATGCTCTTGAAAGTGTCCAGGGACTGCATCCTACAGGACAAGTTGGTTGAGGACTTTTGGGCACCTCTGCATGCCCAGGTGCCGGTGGCTCAGGCGATCGCCAGCTTCAGCTGCTAAAGTGAAGCGCTGCCCTGCCAGCTCCACGCCTGAAGCACACATCAAGGAGATCACACTGTGGACGGCATGACCGTGTGCCCGGCCTAGAACCGTAGCCCCTGACAGAAAGAGGTGGAGGGCCACACGTCCACGGCCCATTCCCAGCTCCAGAGCTACCTTGGCTTCTCAGATTTCTCCGGTTGCAGGAGGATTTGCTTTGCTGTCGCTCTTGATTTTGCTGCGCCTCATGGCCGCGACCAGGCATTCCTTGCGGCAGGAAGTGCAAACCTGCCAGAAGACAAGGGACATCAAGGGACATTCGCACATTTAACAAGGATCTGAAGCAGCGTGCAGCAGCGTGCAGTAGCGTGCAGCAGTCCTGGCGCCATGATGGCCAAGGCTTTCTCGGTGCCCGATGGGAGCAGCTCCCCTAGCAGCGCCCAATCATGCTCAATCGCTGCAGGGGTCACCATCAGTGAAGTAATGGCGCCCAACCGTATTGGAGAAGCTGCGTTCCACCGATCCTGGCAGGCTCCAGTGCTTCCATGGATAGCTGCGGTTCAAAGAACCGCACCAGGCCGCTCGGGCTGCATCCATCACACCCGTCCACGCAAACCTGCGTGCTGCGTATGCACTTGGTAATACCACTTGGTAAGAGGCCCCTGCTCAAAACATTCCGGCCTGGAGTGTTGCGGTGTACGACGCACGGATTGAGGGTCCTCTATTCAGGTCATGAGAATTACCAGTGCGGGGCAGGCATGTCAGAAAGCAGCGTCCTCATCATAAGCCTGGCCATGTGCGAAGCAGACTAAGCTGTGCCAGAACTGTGTGCATCTGAAAATTAGGGTCAGTGCCAGCGCAAGTCGATCCAGGATACTCTGTGGCACCTGTCAGCTTTGCCAAACTCGTGCTTCATCACCAGTAGCAGAGATGATTACAGACGCCTCCCAATCAATCTTTTCCTGTCGTTGCCTTGTCGCATGTGATGCATGCGGTGCTAATGGACATCTCTGAAATTTTCTGAACCTTCTGAGCTCGCCTTGGCGCGGCAAAAGCCGGGAAGTCTGAGCTGGCTGAGGCCTGGCAAAAGCTGCCACAGGCTGCCTTTTCCGGGCGATCTCCAGACAGCCTCCCCAGTGTTCGGCGCAGGCTTTGTAGTTGATTCTTTCCTTGCTCCTGCGAAGAAGGATGATCACGCATGAGCAGAGCAAAAATACTTCTTGCAGTATCAGTTTGAGCAGGATCCTGCAGGGCTGCCGTCATCTTGACTGGCAGCCTTTAGAGCAGCTAAGCGCCTGCCATGGAGCTGTGTATGCCAAATGATGCCTGGCTTTTAATGTCGAGGCCGGAAACTATACTGATCATGCCTTGCGATCTCTTGCTCCCGCTTTTCCACGACTGCCACAACCTGGCAGTGCGCTGGCACTGCGTAGCAAGTTCGTAGCAAAAGCAGAAAAAGCATCGGTTCCAGCTATCCAAATCCCATGGCCTCGCTTTTCGGGCCAGCTTCTCGCTGCACCAGTTCTCCTTCAACGCATGCATGTATTGCAGCGAAGCCATTCTGAGTGATGCATGACCCGTGGAGAATGTGTCTTGGGACAGCCTTGCATGCCATGACAAAATCATTGGCTCAAATGCGTCAACTCTCTTCTACCAACAAGCTGGTTGCGATGTTGCTTGTGACCTTGGTGTCACGGAGCTCCTCTATGCTACTTGCCTGTCGCAATTTCACGCGAGCATGCCTGCGAGGGGTTGGGACTTGTATGACGCCACTATCAGGCAGTCTGACTGGAACGGGCTCCTGCTTCTTGTGCTGAAGTGGCAGAGCCCGGGTTCTGGCATAGCTCTGCCGAGGAGTCGCAGAAACAGTGATGCAATACAAGCACTTTCTGTGAGCCTGTCCTGCCCCTTCCCAGCATATCCACGGCTTTCCGCTGTCTGCTGCAAGGCAGGCAAGGCGGTCACCGGAAGACTCCTGCAGGGTCTCAGCCAAAGCAGAAAAGAGCATCTGAAGGTTAACCGGAATTGGTGCACAGCCGGGCTGCACCAGCCCGACCTCTCATAAAGCAGAGCTTGCCATGCAGTTGATCTTTTATTGTATGGCTTCCCAATGGGCGTGACGAGGCACGCATGTCAGGAACCAACTCAAAGAGCATCCAAGGTCTTTGTCTGTTGCAAAGACCGTGACGCTTTGAACACAAACCAGCTCTGCCCCGAAACCTGTGCTAAGAATGACCTGGACTGGAAGTCGGCCTTAAATTGTCGGCTCAGGGGCAGATGGAACATGCCACCGTCATCATCGGGGCTAAGCTATGACTTAGCTTCCGCCAACTCGCCCCTTGAGCTGCTGGGCCTCCTTGCTGACATCACCCACAAACTTCTGCGTGGTTTCAGCTCCGCTCGAGACTCCTGCTGTCACGGCCTCAGCTCCAGCAGTGATTCCCTCTGCCAAAGACTTGGCTCCTGCCGTCACTGCGTCCTTCGTCTCAGTGCTGGCGCCAAGCTGAGTTGCCACATCCGCGGCCTGGTTCACAAAAACCTCCTGGCGCTGTTCTGCCTCGGACTTCCAGCAAGAGTTCACGGAGTTGCCCATCTTTTGCGGCAGGAAGGTCTGGGCGTGGAGTATAGCTGGGATGTGAACGAGCCAAAATGCTGCGTAAACAGTGCAAGGCACCAGACCTACGACAATTGGCAGCTAGCCAAGCAACCGAAGCCTTCAGAGGGGACAAAGCTCATGTCTCAGGTGCTATGCACTTCAGGAGCGTCACGGGCGACATGCAGTTGAGTGCAGCCCTCTCCTGAAGCTAGGTTCCAGGTCGTCAGGGCCGTCCTCCGGCCCCAAGATCAACGACCTGGCCGCAGCACGGGTGGTTCCGCCTAGCAGTGCTGGAGGCGGCACCGTGGAGGAGCGAAAACAATCTCCTCCGCCATTGTGCCTGGCATGCTGGGAAATTCCAGGCTCTCCTCCCCGCGGTAAGCAGCTGGCACGGAAATAATTAGAAAAGAAATGAAAAGAAGAATGACTGAGAAACTTGTCAGGCCTGGCTAACTAAACTTGCGCCCGCGGCGGGGGACGAAAGCTTAGAAGCAGGGGTGCATGCTGGCGCGTGCATTTTTTCACGAAGAGGCGGAGCGCGAACGGCCTCCGCGTGCCCAAGAACGGCTTCCAACGTGCCTGAAAAAATTGCCATGTGCCGTCCCAAACGGCCTGCACGGCACCCGAAACGGCACCCCGAAACCGCATCAAAATAGACCTCTCATCATGCCAATTTTCGAGGCCTGTGGGGTGGCCTCCCGAAAACCCTCCTGCCATGGGGTCTGGCCCACGAAACGCAGCCAAATTTGACCATTTTTGGGCCCTTCCCCCCCACACCCCGTGGTACAGATCAGCAAAGCTGGACTCAGACGAAAGCTTGGGAAGCTTTCGTAACATCGCCGCTCTGAGAATTCCAACACTCTTGCGTTACAACTGGTTCATACCAATGACTGCACCCACTGATCTCCTTTGCATCCACTTCTCTTGTCAGTCCACTCGAAGCAATCCATACAGAGAGACACAACACAGACCTGTGAAAGCCTTACATCCTCATGGATTGAAGATTGAATGAAGTGTCGTTCTTCTGCTGACTCTTGGATTCTGGCCTGGGGCCGCAGCATCGCTGGCGCTCTGCCAGCTATGGAAGCATTGCAGGCTTCTCGGGCAATGCTCTACTTTGAGGATTTTGGCTGCCTCCTCTTTTCCTAACGCCACTCGCGCATGAATGTTTCGGGAGCTAGCCACTGAAGCCTCATTCGTTGCTGTTGGTTGAATCGCACAGTCTGCCATTGAGAAACAGTCTGAGCCAAGGCAAGCAATGCGGACTTGACTTCTGACTTAGGGATGGCAGAGCCTCCTCCTTCACTCACTGCAGCAGAACTCTGCAGCGGCAAACACAGAAGACTATCATTCAGACATAAAGCACCTTGCCTCACCATCATCCCCCAGCAAATATTTCATGTCTCTGGGCTGCAATCGTGCCTGCAAGTGGTGAGAGCAAAGAAGCTAGCTCTAGACTGACCCCTTGCATCTGGAGAGGGAACGATGGAAACCGCAAAGCCAGATTAAATTCTCAGCATTACTTTTCCTCTTGCCAAAGACATGCGGCGGAGAGCTCTGGATTCCTAATAGCAGGTTGTGCCGGAGAACATACTGCCGCTGATGCTGCTGATGCGGCTTCCGATGATTTGTTATTGATGATGAAGATTATGATGGCGATGACGACCACAAGGATGAGGAATATGAGCCACGAGAAGGCTGGGCATCCCATCAGCACTTTAGTGCACAGACATATCAATGCCTGCCCTCGCCGATCCTCACTTCCTGTGAACCATTTGTTTCTGTTAAGACTTAGATCAATGCCAATTCATGAGCATCAAGCACGCCCACCCACCGTCTAGTTGCGATAGAATCGACAACTTGCAAGCTTCATGCTTTCGTGCGCCGCGCCTTTCGCACAATCTTAGCCGCCATCTCCTGCTCAAATAGCTATGACTGGCGGCAATGTATGTCAGGGAAGCCGTTTCGAACAACACCAGGCATCATGCCAGTCCTTGTGGGGTCCAGATCCACTCTTCAACGTGCACCTCGTGTCAGAACAACAAGGAGCCCCTGAGATCGCAAATATGTTGCTGCACGCTGCGGAATCCATGATGGTTGTGGTGTACAGCATCCAAACGGTTTGCTGCTGTGGCGCCGCTGCTGCTACTAGTTCCACGGTATAAGGTATTCAGGGCCTCGCAGAATTTTTGGTATCCACCGTAGCAGCCCTTGACAGGCGTCTTCTCAAGACCTCAACTGCCTCTCACCTCTCATCCAGACAGTAAGGGGTGGAGCCTCCAGACCAAGCCGAAGGTACCCTCGCCCAGTGGTCCGTTGCCAACCAGGGCATACCTGTCACAAACAGAACAAGAGAGAGATTTAGGAGCGGGATGCTGAAGGGCTGTTGCTGGGTCATGACTGATTGAACTTGCATGTGCCTGAAGGATCCCAGAACATGACTTGCGGATCTCAAAAGTGGAAGACAAGCTAAGGATCAAAGATTCCATCTATCCTCTGACTAGTGCTGCATGCCACACTCAGAGTGGTCTTGAGATAGCTGACCAGAACTGGACAGACGCAGATTTGAAAGGACGGGGCTCACTTATCCTCGAAATCAGATTTGTCTGGAATGGTCTCATCGCTTTCCACGAAGTCGTTGAAGAGGTTGGAGCAGCTTTCCTGATTGCAGATGCTAATCTGCCCATCTCGTTGCCAGTGTCTGGAGTCTAGAGTCAATTAGAGCTTCCTGACATCACGTTTGCTAAGCTTTGGATGCGCAGAGCGCCCTTCTTTCACATGCCTCGCCTGAGAACCCCTCTGCCTCTTGAACCCATGCAGGAACTGCAGGAGGACTTACTCTTTGCCAGCCTCTCGGACCATGATGTTCTCGCCACCTGGCTAGCCGAATTTCAACCGCGAGGCCGAAGAAGCAAACATGCTTGATTGCAAGCTGTTTTTCTCAAAACTCGAAAGAGTCTGTTTTGAGAAGCAGGTCCAGGCTTGCTCCTACGTTCCATACCTCTTCGCGCTGTCGTGAAAACTCATGAACTGCAGCTTCAATCATAGCCCCATATACTATAGTAGTTTCCATTTTATTTTCCATTATCCCAATATTAACCCCAATATACTATAGTAGTTTCCATTTTTCCCATTATCCCTATACTATCCCAATATACTATACCCTATAATCCCCATAAAACCCTATATAATCCCTATAGTTTCCATTTTCTTTTCCATTATCCCAATATTATTATCCCAATATATCCCCAATATATACCCTATATAACCCATTTTGGTAGTTTCCATTTTATTTTCCATTACCCCCTTGCTCACAAGGGCCTGCGCCTGTGCTGGAGGCCTGTGGCGAGGGCACCTGCACGAAGCCCAGGCGCTTTCTGGGTGCATGGTCTTTTTGGGTAGAAGGGGATG
>CAJNIZ010005347.1:24553-55328 GCA_905231905.1 Symbiodinium pilosum
TAGGGTATATATTGGGGATATGTTGGGGGTTATATAGGGATAATGGAAAAGAAAATGGAAACTACTATATTATGATATAGGGGTTTTATGGGGGTTATAGGGTACATAATATTGTAGGGACAATAATGGACAAGAAAATGGAAAATACTATATCATAATAGGGTACATATTGGGGTTACATTGGGGTTCTATTGAATCCCTTCTCCCCATTAACAAGCTACTCTGATACTATAATGAACGTGTTTCGGCACAGCTTCATTTCTTGGGAATGCTGAGAGGAGTTTCGTTTATGCACGGGGAGCCTTGATTGGGGGAATGAAGGGTGCGGTTATGCTTATTGGAAGATATTGGAAGTTAAGCTCCACAACCAGCCTAGCTGATGTCAAATAGAACTTGGGGTGATTGGCTTCTCAGGCTACTGCGAGCCGCAGGAAACAGATTTTCTAGTGCTGACAATGATGAAGCCCAGGAATCCTTGACATCATAAGGCGAAATGGGATTCAAGGCTGGAGGGAAAGGGATGACCGTAGATCTACCCCATACACAGGATCCACGCGACGGTCGGATGTGGAGTCAGAAGCCAACGCAAACGTAATGGCTGAACTGAGCATGGAACCCAAGGCTCGGCCACGCATTCTGGAGCGCCAGCATACCCTGCCCAGAGCAGACCATTTCTGTGCGCTCTATTAAGCGCGGCAAAGGAAAGCAAGAATCTGATTTTGTTCATGAAGTTTGAAGCCCGGCTTCCTCCATCCACCGTCTCTCCCAGATTTGAAGTGGAATCGCGCCGATAACCACCCTCAGTAGCTTGTCAGGCTGCAGACTTTGCGGAGCTTGGAAATAAGGCAACTTCAAACTTCCCCGAGCAAGCAAATCTGAGGCCGACGCAAGGCAGTCCAAGGAAACCTTAGACGGCCTTAGCGATTGCTTCGGCTCAAGCTGTTGCAACCGAATCTACTCCAACTCTGCCTCTCAGCACAAGCCGAGACTTATTTAGAACAATGAGAACGTACATGCCATTCCGTTGCAGTCATGCAACTCTTCAGATCCGCAAGAAGACACGTTTTGCCACCAGCAACTGCAAAAAACATAGAGTCCGGCTTCCGTTCACGAATTGTAGGCGCAAGCAAGTCGGACATGGAAGCTGTGGTCTGCATTCCTCCCAGAAAAATCAGTAAAGGCGTGATGTGGTCCTGCATGTTGGTTGCAAGCTGCCTCCCACTGCTCCGGTCGACCCTTCTCGGAAGATCTGGCTGCCTTCTCCGGAAAGCCTGCCAATCTCAGTCTTGGTTCGATTCTTCTCTGTCATCACAATCAAAGTGGAGCCGTGGGGTTCAAGGCTGCAAGTCTCTGACTCCGAGATTTGTAGGGTTGGCTGCAAGCTGAAAGATAAAGCACCTGGACTGAAGACGCGAAGAAGATGTTCGACGATCCTCAAGAGTGCTCTAAAAATTCAGCCGCATTCTTCATTTCTAGTCACAGATCAGAAAACGTCTACTGACAAATCTGATGACAACGATCTCCTCGTCGTAACCGTCTTTCCAAGTAGTAGCTGCAGTTTGATAGGATGAGCTAACGTGCAGGACTCTCCCGCAAAGGCTGCATTTGTCTTAGGAATCAGCATCATACTAGCCCCGTTAAGGCTGCCGCGCCCATGCCTCCGCGAGCCAACCTCAAGCACACGCGGCTTGCGGTAGCAAAACCGGGTTGAGTGGCTCTGTGAAAAGCCGATATAGTACATTCCAGCCTGAAGCGAAAGTCGTCAGGGTCATAGGCGACGAAATTCTGCAAGCAAATATTCAACAGGTTACGTCAAGGGCAAATCAGCGTGTCGGCCATGGCAATGAGCTCGTATGATGAACCTGCCTCCAAAATGGAAACCGCTCCAGTCGGCGGAAGCACTTCCCGATCAACTGGGCAGAGCAAGTCTATGCTGATGAGCAAATCGCAAGTCAGTCTAAAGAGCAAAAGTCACAGTTTGTCACTTGCGTAGTTCGCCTACCGCTGCATCGCCGTTGGAACACATTGGCACATATTGGCAATTCTATGAACTCCTTCCGGGGTGTTGTTGCATTCCTTTGTCTAGTTGCTGAATGCTGGTGCGTTAAACATGTCGCACCCGCGGTCCGTGTGTATCTAGTCTAGAGGAAAACAATACAAAATCGCTTCCTGTGGACAGTGGGTTTTCCTGGAGAGAGGAAACTCCGAGATAGAAGCCACAGGAATGGGTCCTCGATGGTTCTCGCGGCTAGTGTGCATTTCTGGACGGACGACAGTTAGATGGTAGCGAATTGAAATGACCAGAAAGGCATTGAACGGCGTCTTACATCTAATGGATTCGGCAGTTTCGTGTTGATTCCCCCATGCAAGCGCCTCAGGCCTGATCAGGTCTCAGGACCACACAGAAAATGGTAGCACTGTGCAATGACCGGCCGGGATTCCAAGCCACGCTACCACTCCATCAGCTTTGAGGGGAAATGTTGCCCCGGACCAGCTCCCTTTTTAGATGTTTGTGTGTTCGTTGAAAGAGTGATAGGGGTATGTGGGAGTTTGAACCGTCCTGCTGGTTTGAGAGCCAGATGAAACAACATATTTCCGATTGCTCTCAATGCAGCCAACTCATGAAACCATCAAATGTCTTGGTAGCTGCGAGACTCTATGCATTCTTTATTGTGTGGCTCAGTTGGCTGCTGAAACTGCAGCCCTATTGCAAGGGTTTTGGAGATGCTGAGGCCTACTGCATATTCCAAGTCTCACTCTCTATGAAGTGACCCTCCCAAGTCCCCCACACATGCCACTGTATAAAACAAGCCTCTAAACCATCTCCATGTTCTAGAGCTGGGGCGGACCATTTTAGGGAACACCAGCCGTGGAATCGTATCTATTCTTGTCCTGCACGGGGCAACCTTAAACAGTTTTCGCCCCTGTACCTACTCTTCTGGGTCTCTTGCCAAGATCTGCAATGTGGACTGCTCGATTCACTCGCTCCTCCCATCGAACCTCAGCATCAGTGACATGGATCAGAGAAGGCATGTCTTGAAGTATTCAACAGATATGCTGGGATTCTGCCAGGCGCACGTGACAAGCGAGAAGGCGTGTCAACAAAGAAAGTCGAAGCAGCACAGATGCTGAGTACGAAGCTCCACGACCATTGTTGTCGCAGATGACATACTTGTACTCTACCGCCGCTCCCTAACAGCAAACACAACTGAATACCCTTGGTCCGATTGTCTTCCAGATGCAAACTTTCTGAACATGCTGCCTCCTCCAGAGGGAGTGTCTCAGTCTGCTTCCACATGGGGAAGTCGCTCGCGGAGGTGTGCAGCACGAGACCTGGAGCGATGAAGGGTCGCAGCGTCACTACAGGCGAGCCTGGCGGCACACTGAACGTGCCGTGGTTGCTGAATACTTAACCAGTGGGAGTTTTTAAAATCTGGCTGCCAATCTGAGCCTGCTGCCCTTGTGTGTGTCCCAGCTGCCAAGCTTGTCAATGCTTCCTGCAATTACTATATCGCGTTGCGTGACAGTATTCGACTGTATTCGAGATGCTACTGTTTGATGCCAAATGGATCGTTGGGTAAAAGCTTTCCGAGGGTGAGCTGAGCTAAGCATCACAACCACAAGAGAAGCCGGCTTGGAGACGTCTACAGTTGAACCGACTTCTTGCTGGAAGCTCTGCAAGGCCACATCGCAGGCCTACTACTCGGACATGCAAGCCAACACCTGGGCAAACATTCTGAAGGTATGACAGGCATCAGACGCTCTCTTATCAGATGGTCTGTTGCACGATAACCTCAAAGATCGGGAGGCAGCTTGGGGAGACACACCTACACACAAAGGGATGGCAAGAGAACAGATGCTGCATGAGCTCCTGTGGCCTGCTCCTGCTCAGAGCGGCAAAGATGTGAATTCAACAGCACCCCGCAAGACTGCCATTGGCCAGGGCAAGGAGCAACACATGCACTCAAAGCACGGTGTGTAGTCAGTGTAGTCAAGGCACGAGTGTCGGCACACTTCACGGAAAACGATACCTGCAACTGAATATTGATGACGAGAGGTTTGAGGTCTTGTTCATGGCTCGAGGATCTGTCTGCAAAAGCTGTTGTCGCTTGGTTTTGCACAGGGTCAGAGTTGCAGGCTGGCGGTGTTGAAGCTACTGGTCTTGCCAGGACCTCCCAAGCCTTGCTATCACATGCTGCACCTGCAGCTACAACTGCAGTGTACTGTGTACCGTCCATGCATTTGAGGAGGAGCATGAGCTATGCCCGACAAATGTGGTTTCCTCGCTACTCTGACGTGCAAGAACCTCCATGAGTCCATGAGAAACGAAAATGCATGCACATCACAATATCACAAGGTCTCGCCTCGGACATGAATTCCGAGGCAAACTCCCATTTTCGTAGCTCAACTTCCGAGCATGCAAGAAGAATCTTAGCACAATGATGAAGCCGCGGTAATTAATAGTAATCTTGGAAGCAACTCACTGCTGAGATGTGAAAATCAAAGAAATGAATGGTGCCAGTAGAAATGAATATCAAAATCTTGACCTCGCCACTCCCGATGCAAACCTGTATCTGAACTTAAAGGGAAAGGACACAACAAACGCTTATCACAACAGCAATGGCTGAAAGGGCTCCACCTGTAGGCGGCCATTGCCAATCCAAAGGACACGTTGTCTTGTGTCCACCAGCATACTTATTGTGCGCCCTGACAGGCGGAGTCCACAAGGTGGAATTAGCGCTGAGGCCCTTGCCTGGCGCACCATCTTGGCAGGCCCGCAGGGATCTTGTCCCCTGAGCTGTACCAGGGTCTAATGTCTGTTCAGCCGGGATTTAAACAGGCGGTGCGGCCATGCGCTTCTTCAAGAATTCTCGGGTCCAAGGCATAGACCGGTATTATAGTGAGCAGCCCAAATCCGGTGCAGAACGACACAATTAACGTAGGCTAGGGCACGCTACACAGGTGCTATTGCTGCTCCAGCATTGAGCTTCTTGGGACAAGTGCTGAGGAAGCGGACGAGTCAAAGCACTGCCAAGGAGCCGCTCTGCTGAGAAGACGGCCAGGGCAAATGTGGAAAAAGATCCTGTGTGTGCAATTCGGCGAACAACACCTGTACACGTTGGAGTTCTGTGAGGTGGCTGAACCAAACCTCGTTGCCGAGTGTTGCCTGTGCTGAATGATGCTGGGGCGGCATGAGTTGTTTGTCGACTTGCTGCTCCTGAACTCTTGCACCTGACATTCCCCAGTGGTCTGGACATGATCTGATCTGAAGGCCCCTGACAGCTAGTGGATCTCTGCGGAGCGGCAAAAGCATGCAGGTGTAACAATGCTAGCTCTTGGATGCGCTTTTTCCTTGCAGTTCTGCCCTACTTTTTGCTTGCCTTGTTCTGTGGGTATAGCTGCCCCCGAAAAAGCATAAGACATCCAAGGTGCAAGTGGCGTCCTTTGACTAGTGACTAGAGCCATCACATCCTTTCCAAGATTAGAATGGCAGAGGAACAACAGTTTGGTCTAGCCCTTCCCCATCATTAAATTGGCTGCAGACCATCCCTGTTTCGCAGTTTCCACCCAAAGGAGCACATAACCAGTAGATGTAATTACACCGCATCTGACTCAAACAAGCTCAAAGGGAGGCCTTTTCCAAGGAGGCATCAGCAGCGCTTAAGACTTCATCAGGGGAGTCTTTGCAGCACGCGGCCGTTCAGCTTGTGACAGCTGCGCTGAAAATTGGAGCCATCTGGGCTCATTCCGAAGTCTCCTCCTTGCTGCAAGGTTCAGCACCTGGAACTTCGATATTATGCATCGTGCAATCAACTGCGTCCTTCGCCAGAGGCGTCTTGGTGCAGACCAGGGTGTAGGTCGTTCCAAAGTGGGCCCGCTCGTCCTGGGCTGTGTCTCCCAAAATGAGGCTGACGGAGCAGTCAAAACGCTGGGCCCGTTGCAAGAGCAATGTGAAGCCCCGCTTCAGTCACAAGCTTGGCAATATCGCGGTTCGCATAGCACCTCGTTTGATCCAGCGCAACCCGCACTGCGTAAGACAGGAATCCCTGGCACTCCCCCCGAGCAACAGTTTGCAAACCCTTCATGCTCCTGCACAGAGAAGAATGCCCGCGGAATAAGAGCCTTGCCCATATTTTTCCACATGCCGATGGATGCCGCGGTTCAGCATGCTCTGAACGAACTCCCTGGCGTGAAGGTTAGCGACTCGACCAGCGTTATCATCTGATACGGCTGACTGTCACTGTCGTGGATGGCACTCAGGACACGACTTATCGAAAACGGGGTTTCGAGTTTTTCTCCGAAGCGCAGCAAAGCGATCCGGAAAATTGGCGGAATTCATGCGTAATCCAAGGCAAAGCCCCAATCACACCCAAACAGGGCGATAGCAAGACAGGTGGGGCAGCGGACCTCAATCACAGAGTTCCACGTGGCCCAGGACGGCATCTGTAAATGCTATACAGGAATGGGTGTGAGTCTCTGCATGTACCGGTGCCAGCGGCTACACCCTCAACACGGAAGAAACCTGTTATAGTGGCAGAACAGCTGTGGTCAAACTGACCCTATGGTCACCCTGCCCGAAATAAGTCAGTCTGTCATGTACACTCATGTTGGAAGGCCTCCGCGTTGCAAGATGCGCCACTCAGCCATCACTGCTGAGACTCTCAGGTGCAGAGTCAGCTCCAGCTTTCCTGTGCCCGCGATTTTGTCGCAGATGCTCGAGCCATCCCTGCTCCCGAAGGAAAATAGAAAGCCAAAATCTCAGCCCTGGCCAGGCCTAAGCACCCGGAAGCAAGATTCCGTTTTGACACCAGCAACTCAACACGAAGGTATCGGTTTATGATTGCCCCAGTCACTCTTTCCAAGAAATCTCTGACGCTTCCAGTGTGCTTCCGAACAGTAACTGAGTCGATCGAAGCCAAGCACGCTGAAAGCTTTGCGTTTAAGCTTCTGTGCATGCTGGACTTTCGATATCGATAACATGCAGATTGTATGTAAACTCTGCTCGCTCGCAAAGTCGAGAGATGCAGGGGTTGTGGTCTCTTCTGGAATGGTGGAAACTTCGCCAGGTGCGCTCTCGAGCAGAGCAGTCCCTTCAAGACGTGAAGACCATGCACCATGCAGGTAGCATCCTTTGGATGCTCGGCCTTGGAAGTGGAAGCCTCTTTTAGCAGCTTGCTATGTTTGACTTGTAAAATGATTAATTCCTATCTTGTCCTTCCACTTCAATGGCTGTGCCTGTAGCTGGAATGCCTCCAGCAGCTGCTCAGGAATCTTCTGCATTGCTGTCACCTCGCAGCTTGTTCTTTGTTCTTCTTGAACAGATCTGTGCTCCAGCGAGAATGGAATCCTCTACTGCTTGGTACTGGAAGCCATTATAGCTAGCATTATCTTTATTACTATTACCATTATTGCCACTACTACTGTTACTTTTATTGCTATTGCTATTACTATGGCTGTTACTATTACGCTTGTTGTTACTGTTTCTATTGCTAGTATTCTTACTATTATCATGTTCATTATCTCTATTACTACATAATCCCAGTTTCCCCTGTTCCATGTTCTTTTTCCATTTGATTCTCCATTATAGTAGCCCCCCATATAACACCCCTATTTCAATATAGTAGTTTCCATTTTCTTTTCCATTATCCCGAAATAAGCCCATATGACCCCTTTGATAGTTCTTAGTTCAGCCTTCTGTTCTTAGCACGCCACGCCTCTTTACAATCACAGCGAGCAGGTCTCTCGGAGCAGGCAGAAGCCAGAACCTGCCCAAAGTGAGATTTGTAGTGATTGTTTAAACATTTAATTAGGTGTTATTTAGGGATTATTTTGGAATTGATGATTTATGGTGATTATTTATGGATATCTTACCCCAATGAAGTTGAAAAAATCGTTTCCGGCGAAACTTCGGATTCCTGCTGATGGAGGAAAGGAAATCAGCAACAAGAAAGGGTCTGACACTCCATTGATGCCGGAAGACCATCACTTGTATCGAAAAGGAATAGGAGTCTTGCTGTATTTGGCACCAGAAACACCTGATATTTTGTTTACTCTGAAGAGCCCTGCGATGAAGCTAGCAAGTCCCACTGAAGGAGATGTGGAGTTGTTACGGCTCAGAAGGAAGTATCTCAAAGGATGCCCTGATATACACTTACTTCACAAGACACGTATCGTACCCAGGTGTAGTTCTCAAGAAATTCGAAATCAGTGCAGAATGAAATTGAAAAGGAAATGGAAAATGACATGGAAATCGGGATTATATGGAGGGGGTTTATAGGGTTGAGGGTTGCCCGAAGTTAGGGTTTATTCTGTCGTAGTATTTGGGGTCTTTATTGGGGTTGCCCTGTTTAGGGAAGCTACCAGTTGAGACTTCGAGGATCACAACCACCAAAGAGCGAAGGAAATCCAACAATTTCTTGTATTGAAGTCTCTTTGCATGCTACAAGCTGCCTATACTCTGAAAGCAAAGCCCAAGGGCCAGACCACTGCAAGCGAACCTATCATCGAAGGACTCGATTTTGGGAATCCTCGTCAAAGAATTTTAACGCAAAGCTAAGCGGAAATAGGCGGGAAACCTTCCCAATAAGGCGCTAAGTGCTGGGCGAGGGCGACTGGGCCTCAGCATCCGCGCTGTCCTTAGCTAGGTCGATTTCCCTCGCGGCCTGGGGCTGCTGAGAGAAGCTGAGTGAGTCTGCTTTGGTGGATTCTGTCTCCACGGAAGAATTGGAGATCGTCAGCAGCAGCCTGTGCATAAAGTTCCATGAGACATGGAGCAACCTGAAGTAGCAGCCCCGAGGCAGGCGCGCGACATTCACCGGCTTTGCTGGGGGAGGTACGAACAAGCCTGGGCAAAAACTTGTCCGTGACATCAAACACCCTTCCGGATCTTTCGGTAGCTCCTTGTTTCCGGTGAGTGATGGCCCTGCCATCGCCTACCGGCTCTGGACCTCCAACCATGTTACGGGCCAGTGCGGAGGGAACCAGTATCACACAAGGCCACGGAGGAGGTGAGTTCTGCCTGGCTCAGAGGGGTCAATGCGGAGTTTGCCAAAAGCCAGTTCCTCCGAACCCATGGAGAGGATCATGGGAATGGTTAGCTCTGGCTTGCCTGCCACCCGGACATCACGTGTCTGAAGTCGAGCAAAACTTAATCCCTTCCGTTTGATGAACATCGGAGATTGCGGCGCTCCAGAGGCCAAGGAGGGCGAGCGATGGACAGGACTGGCTTGCTGCGCGCGCCGAGAAGGTGAGGAGAGTGAGGCTGTGTAGCTCGGGGAAAAACAAGAATCTCAGCAATCAGCGCTTGATGACATGGGTCAAATACCATAACCTCAAGCTGGCCGATTTGACACGGAACTCATACAGCATGGGGTGGCAACCATGAAACCCATTTCTAGTTCGGCACTTGACGCCATTTCTTAGCATTGGGGGAGAATAGCAGGCATAAGCATTCGGAGAACCAGAAATGGCTTGTTCAGTTTGTAGTCTTCCAATATGCCGCAGACCAAGCGACTGCAGGGGGGGGCCCTTGATGACGGGAAACCTTGAGCTAATGGGGGTTGGAAATTGTAAGCTGTCCATGCCAGTTTGCATGTGCATTTTTACGGGGGATGTTTGCACAGCTCTGACAAGTAGCATTCTGCCGAAAGTAGTTCCATGAAATGAGTGCGTCAACACTCTCTGAGCAAAGGACTGGTACCAAGAACATGTAGCAGAGCTCCGCGAAGGGCGACCTGACAGCTGCATGGCGCTAGCGTGGGTGCGTGGGCGCGTAAGAGTGCTCAAGGCAAGAGTGCTCACAACAAAGCTTCGAGTCTTCTAGGTACACAAAAGTCTCTTTTATTTTTTAACCAGGAAGCTCGATGAGGTGCCTCGTCACAGTCCCACCGTCGCAAGCGACTCACAAGCCTTGCATCAATCGCTGAAAGACCTCAAAGGCAGGAGGGACAAGGAGCATTTCACAGGCCTGCCAGCCTGCATACTCAACGCTGCTCGTTTATAAGCTACATGTAAATACTATTACGTATCCGTCGCTGGCGGCAATGCAGGCTCAAGGCAGCGTTGAGGCATGACCACGCAGCACACTTCATGGTGTAAACTGCTGGGGCCAAATCCGTAAAATGCCCCAGCCATTTGGCCGCAGATGGCACCTTAAGCACTATTCAGCCACATGTCATAACGTAGCAAGGATCTGCATGTCAGTCGGACAAGTTACCAATGGGGCGCTCCTTTCGTAGAAATTCGTTTGGAGTTCCCGTCAGGACAATCAGCAGCTCCAAGCAGTTCGTGGCACTTGACAAATGCAAATTTGCAAATCCATGCCCCCAGTGCCTGTCGAATCAGCATCGCCCAGAAAGTTCACACACCGAGTCAGTGCCTGAAGAGCAGTGCTGACTTGCTCAGCTGTGCCTGCTCGTCAAACATGTAGACAAAAGCAATTCGTGCCAGATTGCCTCCATGAAGGAAGTGGTGTGGTAGAAGCTGTGCATCGCCATCGCAAGGCCTTTCCATGTTACCAGTAGCCTAGCATAGACCACAGCCCAGAACCTAAGACCAACAGCACCGATGTGGAGCAGAGGGGCCGTCCAGGCTGTAAGCCCCAATGTAGTTTGGGCTCACCTGATCCATGAAAGCTCTTCAGAAAGCCCAGCTGGCAACCAGAGCAAATGCCAGGAGCAGCTTAGGGCTCCGCTGGATAGCCATTGTACGTAGAGCCTCTGGCCTCCAAGGTCTCCTCCAGAAAAGGACCATCAGCATCCTAGGCGGAGCAAGGCGGAGCAAGGCGGAGCAAGGGCTGGAATCCAATGCGCTAGCTGCTAGCAACAAAGGGCCTGAAGTGCACACAGCAGCAGCACAGTCTGAGGTATGGTCTCGCCAGTTCCAGCATCTTTCGCGGCTGCCCTGCGCGCAGGGTGACACTTGCCGCTGCTGGGCAAAGAGCTTTCCACGCTTTGAGAACGGCAAGAAGCTAACGGCTTGGAGCTGGTGGCCTCTGGCTCCGCGGACCGCAGTAAGCGCACCTCTTTCGGGCTTCAAGTGTCATGCCATCAGCAAAAGGAGATCCCTTGCTGACCCTCTCTCTTTGTGCGTAGCTCTAGCGGTGCAGCTCACCACATCCCTGCAACCACTTCTGGCGCTAAGCTTCTCGCAAGCTTTCTGTGAGGCGCAGACGGCCATTCCTGGCTAAGGTATTCCTGGCAGTTTTGGATCTGGCTTGAAAAATTTGTGCGGCACTTTAATCTAAAAATCTAATTATTAAGCACCCCTCCCCACCGCAGGGCCCCAGATCTCTCGCTCGCAGAATTGAATTGATTAGATACTTGGTAGTGCTCATTTGCTGCGAGCTGGCCATAGTTCTCTGGGCAATTTTGAACATCAGGGACAAGACACAGTGAGGAGCTTCATACGGGGTAGGTCGGGAAGCAATGCTTTTGCATGGATTCTACACATGAGTAGCCTGTGTCTTCGTGTTGACAAGTAACATGGCATCCAAAACGAGGATGTACTCTTACTCTATACTATTGAGGGGTATCTCCCCAAAGGAACGCTACACATGAGCATTGTTTCTTCCTTATAAAGTTTCTCCTACTAACATGGAGGGCCTACGCGAACTACCCCGAATGGTTGTTTCCCTGCGGAAGAGACTACGCGGGGATANNCTATTCAGGTGACTACGCGGACTACGCGGCACAACTGGTCTACACAACGTTATACGCAATACGTCTCATGAAACATACAAACTACGCAGACTACGCGGACACGATAACCTGCACGTGACTACGCGAGACTACGCACTGCAGGGCCGAGGCTACGGGAGCACTCTTGCAGTTTCACGGCCATCATAGCTCTTTCATGCAGAAAAAACGCTGCTCACATGGGCTTCATAAGTTTGAAAGTTGGACGGCAGAATCCATCAATTGCTTGGTTCCTAACGATTCTCATGGCTTCCTTGTCATCTCAAATGATCCAATGATCGTGCCAATATGACTGATATTGGCCCTGGTGCCTCCACAGTCTGGTCTAGGAAGGCTGATGCAGTTTGGGTGGTGCCAGCACCTGTGCCACAATAGACGGGAAGACGTAGTGACAGCCGTAGCAGGATCAGGACCAGTAGCAGCAGCAGCAGCAGCAGCAGCAGCCTACTATTCCTACCCCTAGTAACAGTAGCAGTATCAGCAGTAGTGGTACTAGTTCTACTACTACTGCTACTGCTACTGCTACTACTACTACTACTACTACAATGATATACTACTACTATGATGATGACGAGGAGAACCATGACGAGTAACAACAGTAACGGCATATAGCAAGATTACAGGTAGAGCAATCGTAACAACTTTGAGCATCGCAACAGTCATAGCAATGAAAGCAGCAGCAGCAGGAGCAGTAACCCTCGCAGTCGCAGAAGGAACTAGAGGAGTAGCAGGAGCTTCTGGAATAGGAGTCAAGGTGGTGCTGGTGGTGGGGGCGGCGGTGGCCGCGGTGGAAGAATACTGCGACCCTTACTGTACTATTCTCACGGTCATTATGATGGTTATTCGTATGGTTGCTACTACTACTACTACTACTACCAGTTACTAAGGCAGTAGAGCAATAGCCGTAGTAGAAGAATACGCCGCATGAAAGTACGTGGCTGCAGCAAAGACGACAAGCTTGGCAAAAAAAAATGAGAGTTGTCCGAAGCAGCTGTAAGCGCCGGAGGGGCGGTAATGATACTCGTGACTTGTAAGCAGCATCATCATCATCATCATCATCATCCGCAGCAGCATCAAAACCACCACCATGATCAACACATATCAATTCCAACATCATCGAAATCATAATAATCAACGCCACAAGTAAGAAAACCCCACCAGAAAACGATGCAATGCAGGTCTGCAGTCAAGTGAGCATTCCATCGTCTTCCATTTCTGAAAGTCTTGAAGTTCAGCGGATCTTATCCAAACAGGTGCAATTGCCGCTGGACACGAGATCCCGGCTCTCTCGGTTAATGGCTCGAGCGAGGAAGAACCTCACAAGGATCTGCTTCTGCAGCACATCAGCAACCAAGCACATGCAGTCAAAGGATAAGATCCTTGCTCACAATAAAGCCTTCACATGTCTACGCGCAATACAGGCCGAGAGGCCCCAGGAAGTGGCAGGCGGCCGCTGCTATTGGACCCGGGTGTGTGGTGCGAGAAGACTCCTCGCCTGAGCTTGTCTGTAGGGGACTTCTGGGCCATTCTGCACCAGCAAGTACAGCTCTGTAGGCTCTGCATGACGGACTCCTTGACTGGTGGCTGTGATGGCCATTGCTGTCGTTGCAGGATGTTTGCATGCGCAACTCTGCCGAAGCCCGAGGCCAACACTGAACTCCGCAGCCTCAATGCCATCAGCGCTCAAATCTACATACTTCCAAATGTAATTGCGGCAGCATCACACGACCTTGCCTTCTCTGGGTCGCTGCTGAAGAAGATGGGCACAGGAGCAAGACCTCTGCCAAACAAATTGCTCCAGACAATTCGGCCCCAGAGTTGCCAGCCCCTGTCCGCTTAGAGTCTCGAGTGTAAGTTTTCTTCGCTAGTGCTACCAGCTTTACACCCCTTGCAGCTAGGCGCACACACCGCTGAGCGCAAGGCGCATGATGGAACCATTACCAGCATCCTGGCGAAAGGCGTTCACTCAGCATGGAGCCAAAGAGCATTGCTGCATGTTGCTGCGGTGCTTCAGGAACGCTCCCGTTGCCGGCTGGCCTGGCGACTTGATTCAAATCTCGGAGATGGGCCTGAGCCACTTTCAAATCGTTGACGTGCAAAGCTGAGCAAAACACGGGAATTGCTTCAATTCCTATTTCTTCTAGGTGGCGGTGGTGGTGGTGGCGGTGGCGGCGGCGGCGGCGGTGGTGGGGGTGGGGGTGGGGGTGGGGGTGGGGGTGGCGGTGGTGGCGGTGGTGGCGGTGGTGGCGGTGGTGGCGGCGGCGGTGGTCATCGTCGTAGTACTATAGGAGGAGGAGGAGGAGTAGTAGTAGTAGCAGTAGTAGCAGTAGTAGCAGTAGTAGAGTAGTAGTAGTAGTAGTAGTAGGAGGAGTAGGAGTAGGAGTAGGAGTCGGAGTAGGAGTAGGAGTAGGAGTAGTAGTAGTAGTAGTAGTAGAGTAGAGTAGAGTAGAGTAGAGTAGAGTAGAGTAGAATAGAGTAGAGTAGAGTAGAGTAGAGTAGAGTAGAGCAGAGTAGAGTAGAGTAGAGTAGAGTAGAGTAGAATAGAGTAGAGTAGAGTAGAGTAGGAGTAGGAGTAGGAGTAGGAGTAGGAGTAGGAGGAGTAGGAGTAGTAGTAGTAGTAGTAGTAGTAAAGTAGTAGTAGTAGTAGTAGTGGTGGCAGCAGCAGCAGTGATAGCAGTAGTAGCAGTAGCACAACTACTACTAATACCATAATACCAATACTAATCAAAATGAAACTCATGATAAGAAGTACTACTATCACTACTACTACTAGATGGCTTTGATACGAACAACTCAGCTTCTAGCTGGAGTCCATCACGTCCTGCATGTGACTGCAAAATTCATCACAGCACTCTACGGCAGTCTTCAGATACAGCTTGCGTTGGGGGAGCTGGAACTCGGAGGTGCAAGAGATCCTTGAGAGACACCGCCACATTTCCACCGAGGCCCACTGAGCCTTTCCGCTCACTGTCCTGAGGGGAGAGGGTTGGACTTCAGGATTGCAGTACTTCGCCGATGCCAGGCCACTGAACAATGGTCAATGAGAGAATCTGGCACGTCAGCTAGAAGCAGATAAGAGCGCGACTCGACGGAATGCATTGTTGTACCCGCGGTGCCACCAGTTCCAGAAGCGAACGCGAATGTCTGCTCCATCATATCCTGCAGACGACGTGCAAGATCGCAGGGACATTTAGACTTGATGCTTGCACTTTGGCAGTACCGTGACGTGTGTCTGGCAGACGCACTTAAAGCAGGCATTCTTGGCCTGTCAAGGAAAACGGAAGGAAATTGACGGGCAGAAATTCGGGACTGACGGAGATGCCAAGAAAGCCTGGGACAAGGTGTCCTCGACATACGAGCAGCGAGTCAGCCAGGCAAAGCCCCATGGAAGTGTCGTCGGTCCACCTTGGCTCTAGAAACATGCCAGGCCACCCAGAGATCCAAATTTGCAGCAGCTAGGCATATCCTCCAAGTATTATAAGAATTAGCAAGCCAGTGTAAGCAATCGCGAAGATAGCAATTGCGGCAGTCTGTGGCGATGTGCTTGTGCAGACCAACAAGACGTTTACGTCTGAAAGTTTCCTAAGCCATGACCAGCGCGAGATGCGTTGTTTCTGCCTTCAAGAAGACCCTTGCTTTGAGTCTTTGAAGAGCCTTAATTTGGCGGCAGCGAACCCAATCATAAGCCCCCAGCTGCCCAGGCTTCAACTTGAATTTGTTGAAGCTCCCTTCCACCTGCGCAAAGTGTGTTTGTGCGAGGCTCCTGGAGATGATCCACAGCATAAGAATCTGCCTGAAGTGTGTCTGGGTTGAAGCGCGAGCCCTGTCAAGCAGCTTGTAGGACCATCCCCTCCAAGCGCAAAGCTGTGACCCTCCTTCTTGCCAACTGGTAGAAATTCCAGGAAGGCGCCCACGGAGTCTGCTACGGCCATGCCAACCATGGCTCCCATCTCGGTTGCGCTCCCGCCCAACAGGTCCAGACAAGGATCCTACTTCTTGGACACGACTAGTTCCTAGATATTCCTGGTTGCTGCAAGTGAGGCCCGGGCGGCACGCTCAGTGCGGACTTCTGCCGAGGCCAGTCGCAGGACCTGTCAGCGATGGCCCGGTTCGATGATCGAGCATGGAACTAATGAGCAAGGCTGCGGACCTCTCGCTTGAATCGCGCAGGCAAGGAGTCCAGAATGCTGAACTTCTGCACGTCAGGTGCCAGGATGCCTGCTCCACATAAGGGAGTCAGGGGACAGCAGGCAGGCACTGAGTCTGAGGGCTTTGCCGACATCCAGGCGATCACGACCTGCAAGGGTCAAAAAAAACGCAGCTATAGCAATAGCAAGCTCATGAATTGCTGCACCTGGTCATTGGAACGTTGGTGCAAACAGTCACGAATGTCTGAATTGACTGAGGAATTGGCAAAGCAAAGCCACCGCACGCAGGGCGGTCGACTGCAGGGCCTCCTTTCAGCTTCCACAAGTCAGGAAAATCTGCAACAGTGCCAACAGATGCCAACAGTGCCAAGGGAGCTTGTGCTTTGAAGCAGGCGCCAGCCTGCAGCTCGTCTGGCGAAAGCTTGGGAGGCGGTCCTGCAGCCACACATGCTTGTAAAAGGCCAACAACGGCTCCGAACAAGTGAGACTCCTCAGCCAAGCCAACAATTTGTTTTCTTCCTGCTGCTACTTTGATGCACACAGCACAGGGTCCAAATGTCAACGCATCGCCGCGTCTTTTCAGAAAGCTCGGCAGGCAGCAGCTCAAAGCCTTGCTTTACATGGACACGATTCACCGAACGTGCCTCGAAAACTGCAGACTTTATGAATGCGCCTCCCCTGCTGAGCGTTCTGGAAGCATTCCGCGCTCCCAAGGTCTGCAAGATCTATTATTAAGGCTGACCCTGCTAGCTTTTGCGGATGCTTCACAAGCTGGCTGTCATGTCTTGTGTTGGCAGCTCAAACTGAGCTGTGGAAATTGATCCGGTCTACCCATGTGCCATTTGGCTTTTGCCGCTGCCGGTGCTCCTCTCTACCAGAGCTGAAATGGGCAAGGTCGAGCAAAACCAGGACATGGCATGGCACCTGCAACAAACTCTCCATCATTTGGTGAGGTAGCTACACCTGTCTACGAATGTTTGACAGTGCATGCCTGTCGAGAGGCAAGGAGAGCAGCTGCGTGCGGCATGCAGACGTCCATGCCCATGGGAATCTGCTCTACACAACTTCAGAAGAGACAACCAGCAACCCGACGAAACGAGAAAGCAAGGCCACTTCGATGCGCCGTGCTCCAACAGCAGGACCTGGCCCCATCTTTGCTGCAGCTGCTTACTGTAAAGATCAAAAGGTCAAAGTCTCGATGAAGTCAGATCCCTACATGAGCTGCTACAAAAACTGCAGATTCAGAGTGCAAGGACTATGTTAGCTGGTGCAGTTGCAGCTGCAGAAAACTGTACCAATTGGCTTCCCTGTTTCTGCAGGATCTATGGGTAATCCGTTCCAAGTTTACGTCTCGAAAGTTTGCCCCGCCCCCGCGAGTCAGCTTGCTGCATATCACTGTCGCTTGACACAAAAAAATCACAGAACATGGCCCTGCAAGCTGTGCCTGGCCGTCGTCTTTCAGAACCCGGCGCATCTCCTTCAAAGCCTGCCCATGCCAAACCAAGCACGCCTGCGCTGCACTGCAATGATACGAATGATACGGATTCATTTGTCACGGCTGGACCTGGACAGGCTGCTCGAAAGAGCAAATCCCGAAGGTGTCCACGACTGTATCGAAGGAACCCTCCTGGCAGAGCTGTAGTTGCGGCTTTGGGACAGGCCGAGGACGCAATGCAAAACTTTTCGCGCATGCATGATACTTACGAGAAAAAGGACTTCAACAGCGCTCCTTGAAGTCCATCTGGTGTGTGCTGGTCAGTTTCAGCCGGAGCGGGATTGGCTGCCACATCAGGGACAGCCGACAAAATGATCTCACCAGCTTCGTGACTAAGTACTTGCTTGGCGTCTTGGTTGAATTGTAAACAAAGTATGGCCCGCCATCCGACAAATTCACAGGCCGCACATGGCACATGCGAGAGCTAGAAACACCATCTTCTCCTGTTTGTGAGTAGGACAAATGATGACAAATGGTTGAGGTCCTGACCATCCTCCCCAAAGCAGGTTGAGTCAAAGCGTTGCGGATTTCCGCGCCTCAAGTTCCTTCCGCTTCTCTCCGGCAACCTTGCAGGCCAAAACACTTCGAAGGATCCATGTGAAGTTCGTGTGAAGAGAGCTGTCCAAAATCCGGCACAGTCTTTGGAAGCGACTGCTGAAAGATATGCCAACGCAATCCCTGAGTTGGCTGTTTAGTGAGGGAGCACATCAGAACAGCGAGAAGATACGAGTCGTCTGGCCTCCAGCATTTCTCTGCTGAAGTCTATAGCCGTAAGGCTGGTCACCTTTCCAGCATTGTAGTACCTGATGCAAGTACAGTTAAGATATTGACTTGGCCCACGAGCACTTAGAATTGGCGAATGTAAAGTTGCTCAACACGACTGGGAATTCGGAAGCCTGATATGTGCAATCTGCTTCTTGACTGAGTTCTGTTGCGCGCCCTCCATGAACAACTTTAGCCTTGCACACTGCGCACGAGAAGTTTCTCCCGCTGCCCACAGCAACTTCCAAGACATCTCCTTGGCGAGAGGCTCAGGCGTTCGGAATGAAGCTTCCACACGCTGGGCCTACCACATAACAATTCTAGCACAGTGAGCGGGTACCCAGCTGCAGCCCAACAGGCAGATAAAGACTAAATCTGAACGTACGGGTACATATGTTTGGACAACAGCCGTGCCGGGCCAACTGATGTTTTGGCAGCAGCCGTTGTGGTCACAAGCAACTCCTGCTAACAACATCTATCATATCTATGAATTGTTGTGATTTCGGTGGCCCTTCCTCAGGTGATAGAACTGCTGAGGTAGCTAAGCGAGGACGCAAAAACTCCTGAACTACTGAAATTGCGAGAATCGGGTCGAGCACGGCTGTCATTAGCTCTCATTAAGTGGCATGGCTACTACCCAACGCCCTATTGCACTCCCAGGAGGGTCTTGTCACAGCCCGGTCAATTCAGGGGTCTCATGCTTAGAAAAGCACCCGAAGCGCGCTGGATCAGTCGCCTGTGCAAAAGAGCCAAAATCGAAAAATACGCAAGTAGCTGCATTATCTGAAGCACCATCGTCCGAAGCAGCCATGAAGGATCAGAGCAATGCCCACCTTCTCATCCTGCCGATGCCGGCAAGGAACTCATCCGACCGTACCTCACATGATTGAAACAGGCACCGGGCATTGTGAGCATCCATTCTTACTTTGTTCAGCTGCCTTGAAGACTTGCCATAACCCAGTCTCATGGAACATCCGTCATTCAACTACCTGGGGCAAACACCGTCACATCCCATCGCTTGGCCTGTGGTGTCTTCGAGCAACAAGCAGGCACTGCTGTGAGTACAACGCTCTTGGTGCCCTGACCAGGTTGTCGAAGGTCTCTTTGCGGGCCTTTTCTGATGGGCATGGCCTGCATGCAGGATCTTGTAATATGCATCTCGTACTTCTTGTCTGCTACTGACATTGGTCGGCTGTATCGTCATTTGGTCATCTGTGCTCTCTTAACAGCCCAGGGCAGGGAACAATCACATGCAGCATGTTTGAATCCCCGCTGCTTCGGTGGCGGTGGAGATGCAACCAACTGTGTCACAACGAAGGCGCCGATGCAGCCGGTGCCTGACGGAAGTGCGAGTGGCAGCTCTGCTCTCATAATTCAGTAAGAGCAGTCTATTCTGTGCCAAAAAGTGATTTACGCAATTTGTACAACACAGCTGGGCTTACATTTGGCAGAGGTGTCTGCAAATTGCAACGGGCTGAAGTAAGACTTCAGGCTTCTATGCTGCTTGGCCCAGGGGCGCTGCTCAGCGCACCCACGGCCACTGCTACTTGCCGCCCCGACGCCGCCATCGGGGAATAGGGGGCAACCCCTAGCTAAAAGTCTTGTCGCTTGCTCCTTCTTGTGCTGGAAGGTTGCGTCAGACTGTTCACTCATCAGCTTCTAGGCAGGAACTCAACGGCACAAACGCTATGTTCTGCACCTTCTACCCCACTCTCCAGAAACAGGACTTTATCTGATAGGTTGCAAGTACTGCGGCTGTGCCTCATGGCACAATTTGTCGCGATGATCCTTCACCTCCCGTTGCATGTTCCTTTATTGAAACATGTTGTTGTAAGCCCTTGCGCACATTGCTCATACGCCCATTCATTCCCCACAAGAAAGGACGGCCTGCGGCCCTTGCAGGTCAACGTGTTCAGCTTGCAGCCTTATGAAGTGAGAAAAGGTAAGGAACATATGCCCTGCCTGTCCCTCGCGTTGTGCTAGGATCTTCGCAATCAAACGCCATTAGCTTGCAGCTGCATATATGTTTGGCATGGAGGCTGAAGCTTCTGGCCATGCGCAAGCTCTCAGCGATTAGCGTGCCTGCATGCTTCTTGTTCTTTCTAGGAGCCAGGAAGCGCATCCAGCAGATGTACCCCTGAATGCGCTCCCATTGCATACCAGTCTGCCCTACAGTTTCAAGAGTACCGCACGTGACATGTTTCATACTGCACTCGCGCCCCAGTTCGGTCATCCACAAGCGGATCACAAAGAAAAGGCACAAGATAGGGCGAGGTTCCACACAGCTGTGTGGCTGTTGTGGTGGATGCCCTTGTGAGGAGAAGGCTTCAAATTGCCCAGCTCCCCGAGACATCAAAACGACTGTACAAGGGAGCTACATCTGCAGACTCCGAAGTCGAGTGCCAGAACTCTCGACACTAGAGTTGCCAAGACGGCAAGCACAGGGACTGACGACCACACCTCACCGCGCAGTCAAAGCCGGCTCTGATCGGTTGGACACCTACTTCTGGAGGACAACGCATCGGATTTGTATAGATAAAGAAACATAATGTCCCCCACAAGCAAGGTCCTAGCCCCACAAAAATGGGCACTTCAAACAGAGCTCAGCGCTGCCGGTACCGAGAGGTCGTCATCAGCCAAATTAAACTCCAAGACGGAAGGCCAGGGTGTTGGGGCTTTTGCTTTCAATACATGGACTTGATGACGTGCACGCATAAGCAATGAACCATACAGAAGCCCAAGCACGAGCCCAGCGTTTAAAACTACTTGAAGCTGTGTGTCATGCAGGACAAACGGGAGCGCGGCCCGTCTCTGTTTTGGGTCGCAGCCAGGTCTTCAACAGATTTGCCCTGGAAGTGCTTCAGCCTAGCTGCAATGCAGCTTGGCCCGCACCATGACCACATCACCCTAGCATGGCAAGATGGGGATACCCATGGATACCCATGTTGGTGCAAAAGAAAGCTGTTGTGTTGCTAGCTTATAGCCTTGCTATGTTCTTCATCACGGTCATCGTCCGGACTCACATGGGTATTCCGCTGCGCTTCCTAGTGGGATGTTTAGTGCATTTCATGAAAAGTCATCTATACAAAGCGGGGTGACGTCAGGTCATACCTGTACGATGCCCCCAGAGCACACCTCAGCAAACACAGGGAGCTGTTCACGAGTCAACATGACCGGACACCGCAGTCCAGGGTCCGGGCACTATGTCCAGCGCAGAGAGCACTCCAATGACATCGCCATCCTCGTCGACGACCTTGGACACACATCTGCGTGCTTCTATATACTTTTGCACGTACCTCTCCAAGGTCAGAAATCATGGAAGTCTATAGTAGCAGCTCAAATTGTAGACACGTCTCGAGCAAGTGGTGGAAATCGCATTCTGACATGGTCAGCGCTGCCTGAAACAAGGCTTAATCAGGATGTTTAAGCGGAAGTGCGGCCAGTGCTCACGGATTGACCGTCAGAAGTTGGATCTGCAGAGCTTTTCGTTGAAAAACGTGCAGGACGCAGGTCTTCCCAATCTCAGTTTGCACAGCTCAGCCTCCGCCAACGTTGCGCTGCATTGGATTGATCGCTGAGCAACTGTCTTGTGCTCCTGACCAAGCCAATTAAGCCAACCAAGGCACAATAGCGACAGCAGTTGCCCACCTGGATGGTCAGCCCTCGCAGCCAGCCAGCTACCGTTGTTGTGTTTCCTGCAACGATCTGCGTAACAGAGGGACATGCAAGAATGCAAGGAAGATCCCAGCCTCTGAGATGTTCTGAGAAGGCTCGCAATGCGTCTGAAGAGGTGACAACACCCATGACCTCTCCATGCTCCTCGAAATCCATTTGAACAACTAGAGGGATGGAGGCTGTCGGCTGCCCCAACTCTGCGGTAGAGAACACGAAGTGGGTAAGAAGAACGCGGAAAGACCTCTAAACAAGTCCTGATAAAGCGAACAAGAAGGAACAATACTGGAAGGACGGAAAACAGGAAACACCATCTCATGGTGGAATCAGTTGCTCCAGCTCGCGTATCAGCAGTGATGTCTTTCCCGTGACAGCCGCGGCGAAGCTTGACTTCCGAGATTGAAAATACTAGCAGAATTGCTGCTCCTGCTGCCATTGCTCTTCCTCCGGGGTGAGGTCTTCCTGAGGGCAGACATCAGCTGCATGCTGCACATGCAAGCCCCTTCCTGGCCTGGCCTAGACCTGATGTCTTGGTTGATAAAAACACACAGGAGTGAACGTAATACAGCTTCACCAGCACTAGCTTCCAGAGCTAACCCATCCAATCGAGGAGCTTCGGCTTCGACTCTGCCCTCGGGTAGGTCCCCATCCAGGGCCGCGTCCACTGAGACTGCGCCACCAGAGACGATCAGAGCGCAGTTCTGGCGCGCATCCTGAGCGCTTTGCTGTTCTGCAGCATCCAACATGAGGGGACAGGGCAGCTCTTTGGGCATGATTTGTCACAAGCACAAACTCCAGATGCGCTTTATGCTCACTTGCTGGCCTAGTGGCGTGCATGGTCTCAAAAACTTTCTGCAAGGAATCCCTCAGCTTGCATGTACACCTGAGACGGCAGCATCACTCACACACGCGACCGAAGCGATCAGTTCGAAAACTGATGCACAGAGGGAAGTTGGTTCGACTTGCTCACAGACAGCGGCTCTTGCACAACAGCAGCATGATGGAAACCGACAAGCTGTGACAAGCTCTCTGATGACTAAGGTCCCAGTGGCACTCCCGCTCGATCCTTCATTGCCTGCTCAACGGTGAGGTCAGCGGCGGTGACCACGGAGTCTGCCGCCATTCCACCCTCACCCGTGACCGCTCGCGCTGCGATGGTATCGATCATGCCGCGGGCAATGTCCAATGCGGAGAGGATGCGCAAGGACGAGTTTTCCCCATCATTTTTGCTGTGGACAAGCATGTGATGGCACGCGAAGCCAATTCCGTCCTCAGCAAGGCTGGTCATCTCGGCAGCAGCTTCCGCTATCGGACTTGTCGCGGGCAGGGTCAAAGCTGGAACCATAAAGCCAGGAAGGCGAGCATAGCTGCCCTTCAACCATTCTGAAATTTGACATTGCCATGGGATTCCCTCAACCAATGCAGCCAGCACGTCATTCTCCGTGAGTACACCTTGAACTCTGCCATCTTCATCAAAGACCACTGCAGCGGTCCTTTCCGTAGATACCAATGCATCGACAGCGTCTGTGAGGGTATAGGTTACAGAACATGTCGCCGTCTCTCGGCGGGCCACGATTTCGGCCAAGGTGACTTGCTGGGGCAAGTCGCCCTCGAGTTCTCTTTCCAGCTTGCTCTTCCTCATCACCGCTCGCTTCTTGGGTGCTGGCTCTTCACACTTCACCTCCTCTACTTCAACCTTAACTTCTGTCTTTATCTTGGCACCGGCCGATGGATGCTCGTCGGTCTCCTCCTCCTTCTTCACGACTCCCTCATCTCGGCTCTTGTGCCTCCGCTCGATCTTGATCTGTGGCGCGCAGCTCGGAACGGCAACCGCTTGCCGAGAGCTGCGTCGGGAAACCTGAACCGCAAAACTTGACAAGTCCTGTGTCCACACATGTTTTGACATCGTGTTGCTCTGCCAAGGAACAACTTGCTCTGGAGAGACAACGCCGACAACGTTGCTGGTCCCAGGTTCCATGGCAACAAGATGCCGCGTGGCGCCTGAGATCTGCAAGGGCAAAGATCCTACGCATCGCTCGCGATTTCTGCAACAGGTGGACGCCGCAGTAACCACAAATTGGGCCTATTGAGTATTGCTCTTCCAGACTCTTTGTAAGTTCCCGTGCACATGATGGTGAGGGAAGGTCATGACCTCGTTTTCTTGCAAGAGGCTGTCGGGTGAAGCCAGCGCTGTCAGCGCCTGGGTCCTGGGCATTGCAGCAACATGGCAAGCCCTCCGCATTTTGCACTCTGCGCAAGTCTCAAACTCGAGATCTTTTGCGTTCTAGAGAGGCTGCTGAGCAGGGTGAAACCATGAAGCATCTGCAAGCAGGCCACAGGTCTGCGTCGGCCGGAATGGATTGGCCGTTGAGCGCCAGTCGGCCGGGTCTGTTTGCAAGCGCCATCACAAGCTGCCAAGTCAGAGAACTGCCGCAGACGAAGTCAACTGCTGAAGTCCAAGGCTAAGGCCTCGAGGCCAAACGATTCCAAGCTTCCAAAGTATGGGAGAGTTGCTGGTCAAAGGCCCACAGGGCATCCTTGGCATCCAAGACGGCAGCAACCCAAACTGCACGCGACAGTCAAATGCAGGAAGACGAGGAGCTGCCACAGTCGCTAGGCCACGAATCCTGCTGCCATCCATGACCTGCACTTTGCACCCTCCCGCTGGCTGCAAGTCATTTTGGAGAGGCTAACTTGAAACTCATGATTGGCGAATTTGGGTATTACGTGGCCACACCAACAGGAACTTGTGATCTTAGCGGGGTTGGAAGATGGAGTCCAAGGTCGAAAACGCCCAGGGTGCTTAAAGCAACGGCGACAACGACCATTGCGGTCCATTATGGGGATGCTGGTTGCAATAGTAACACTACGTAATCATGCTCTCCATGAGATTCCCCCTGACGATACGAACAGGAGGAAGCAGTGGTGGTCACAGTGGATCTTCACGAGCTCACGCCGCAAACTCATAATGCGTATGGTCAAACATGTCCACAATAACAAGATGTTGATGGACAGCCGGGGACCCTCGTTTAATAGAAGGAATCTAGCGCGTCACAAGCCCCCAAACACCCCCAAAGTATACCAACAGTTCTGTGAGGAGAACTATGTCCACCCGCAGCTGTCCCCGTGTATACATAACATGAAGCTGCACAACATTCAACAAACACCTTCACAATCTTCAGAGGGGAAGCCTTACAATCTTCCGAGAATCCCCATGCACCCCTGGGTTGTGCTCCGCCCAGGAACCACCGCCAGAAATTCCCCTAAAACCCTGAATCCCCAAACCCCCCGAAATCCCGGAACCTCCAAACCCGCTACATTGATCCTCCAAGCCCCAAATCCTTAATGATCCCCCATAGAATCCCTAAAAAGAGGAAACCTATAATCCCACTGTTAACGAAACCCTGCATCCCTTCCAGTAACTTAAGTCTTGGGATCACAGTAGTGTGAGCGCCCTAAGCGGTGCGAAATATCCTCCATCCACGGTAATTACAGTTGCCCATAGCCCCGGAGGGTCCGAAGGCCCCCTCTTTTTTAAGAACCTTACCTCTCTACTTAGCAATGGATCCTTATCGTAATCCCTATATATCATCCCCAATAATGTAATATTTTCCCCTGGCTAGCTTTATCCCCCCCATATACCCCTTCATACTCCCTAGATCTCAGGATAATAGAGAGTCCAATCTCTTCCTCCTAAACCCTAAACCCTAAATCCTCAGTCCTGAAACCCCTACACCCTGCTAAGCCCTAATCCTAAATTTGAAGCTCCAGTCTTCCCCCAGCGGGCCAAGGCAGCTCGGCTCGGCGAGGCGAGGAGCTCCTCTCCCAAACGCCCAGGAGTTGTCTGGGGCCTTTAGGTTCGGGATTCAGGGTTTAGGGTTTGGGGTTTAGGTTTTTTTTTGCAGCGGCTGTTTTCCTCCTTGCGGCGGAAACAACCTACTGGTCAGCCGGTGTGACTGTCCTCCAAACAACCCCAGCACCGGTCACTTACGGATCGGCCCCAGAGAAAACTCACAACCACTTCTACATCACCCCTCATGCGACATTCGACTCGATCCATATCCTTCTCCGTCCGGAACGTCTTTTCTGTGGCAAGGGCTCATGGCCGGGTAGACTCTACATCACTGGAGGACGCCACCGTGTGGCATTGAGTGCCAGCTTCTTTTTTGTCCACGAACATTCGTAACCCTCGATCTCCAAGCGCCGCCACAATGTCCATATTGGTCAGCGTACCCCCAGTCCATGCCTGGAACAAGTCTTCCTCTGTGCCCTGCAACTGGGCTTCGCCCATTACTGTGGGGGACCAGATCGGCCCATCCGCAGGTTCCACGATCATTTGACGTTGTTGCCCGCCTGCCTGTCCGTTTGGCGGACTTGGTACAAACCGAATTGCCACCTGAAAGGCAGTGTTGCATCTCATTGGCATGAAGCTCCTGCCCATCACAGAGCCATTGCAGCGTGCCGTAGCTGTGGTGTAGACACCTGGCTCGGCCCCCCACTCCATAAGCTCGAGACAGTGCTCGTCCCATGCCCTTTTCCGCCCGCGGCCCTCCTAGACCAGAGGCGATGCAGGAGGTTGCTGCGGCATCTGTCTTCCCTGCATCATCCTTTGATTGAGCGCCAGGAGGGATGCTTGCCAGCGTTGCTCCACCCATTCCGTGCAGTCAACGACCTGAGATGTCCTTATGGGCATAGCTTTCCAGCAAATGCACCATCCTCTGTAGGTCCCCAGCCACATGTGGGTGTTGGAAGCGAAAATGCGCCGAGGTTTGCAGCTTGAACAGAAGGAGCTCAGCACACCGGCTCGCTTTCTTGCCCTCCATTGCCGACAGTTGATGAGCAGTTTGACTGGCAACCACATTCCAGGATGTTGTTTGCATCAATGATGTCTCATGCTCTTGTCGTTCGGCCCTGATTTGCCTTCCTTCGTCCAACGAGCGGCCAATCTCCGTCAACAGGGTTTGGGGTTTAGGGTTTGGGTTCAGGGGTTACATAGCCCTAGGGCCTAGAATACAGGGGGGATCATATGAAAACTATGGGGGAGGGGGGGTGGGCCTTGGTAGTGATCATATAGTTGGGTGACTTGAGGAGGGAATGGGGTGGGGCATAATGTAGGGTTGTACAGAAACCTTTGATTAGACAAGTGGAACTGTTGCTTCCGGAAAACTTAGCGAGGGCTCCATAATGCAAGGTGTCATATTTCGAGTAGTTGTTGATGGTGTTCAAGCATAGGCTCCCAGTCCTGCCCTCAGGACCTCCAGTCTTCACAGTGTATGTGATTCGGGACGGGTGCTTGGAGTTTCCGAAGCACTCCCGTAGCTCTACCCACCCTGAAGCGCGGAGCTCAACATATGGATTCCAAGGGGTGATTCAATGGCTACGAGTACCATTCAAGAATGAGATTGCTCCGCTCTCCGCGTATTGACATCCCGAGATTTGACTGTTGACGACGAAATCCGCAAAGCTTGATGAAGGGAAACCACTAGGAGACTGTCCATACTCTAATCTATGGCCCGATAGCATCACAGGTAGACCCCGAATCTTGGACGCTAGTCCCTCAACCATAGGCCCAAAACCCTTTTCTCGACCACCCATGTGCTCCTGCAGCAGCTCGCGGATTGTGAAGCCTGCTCTAAGCATGGGTGCCTGAAGCTGGCTGATGGGTTGTTTTTCGGTACTGTTAGGGTGGTAGTTTCTGGAAGCAGCGACCCCACGCATGCCCTGGAAGAGGTTCCCTGTTTTCAGAACTCAAGGATAAATTGGCGACCCGTGCTTACCAAATCACCAACCGCTTGTGTGTGGATGGGGCCTGGTCAACAGGCTCCATGACGTCCTTCACTGACCAGCGAGTGCTGTGGCATAGACCCAGAAGATCAAGCAAGTCCCGAGCCTGGCGGCTTCAAAGGTAGCTTCTCAGTTCAGTTCGGGGGTTTGTGCATGCCAAGGGACCGAACAAATTGGATCTTCTACCAGCTCATGTCCTGCTAAACTGCCTGACCGGCCTGACCCTCTGCAAGTGCTTGCACGATGCTCCGCGCAGACAGCCTGCCCGGAGCTGACAAGTTCATGCAGCGCAGGACAAAATTTTGGATTTCAGCCGAGCATCAACCCTCCAGCATAACCGGCGCTAGGCTGCTGTTCAACCAGCAGCTGCCTGATGTACAAGGAAGTGTAAGTGTAAGTAAGTGTGCAGAAGGGAATGTAATAGTTTACTCGAGGTTTTGATGAAGGCTGTGGCCATGCCAGGAACTGAACTGCCGAGGCATGTGCAACAATACATCCTAAGCTATATGCACCTTCGGTTGGGCAGCATCGTCATTCAACAGTTGGCTATGGCAGTCAAGCAGGATTTCTGACACTGCTCACACATTCGGCACTCAATGCCCTTGTCATATCTACTACATTCTGCTACTAGTTTCACAAGCAGCCTGGGCCATTTTCATCCAGGCCACGGTCGGGCTGCACGTCGAGATGGTGCTTGCCGCAAAGACGGCAAAGCTTCACGCAAGGGCCTGGTGGGAAGGTGCTGTTCTTGAATGGTGTTGAGTCCGTGAAGTTACAGGATCCGATTTGCTCTCTTGCTTCCTACCAGTAGACGTCTCGTTCTTCGAGGGAGTGCAGAAATTCGTCTAGAACATACTACCAGAACATACTAGCAGCTCGCATTCATAGGGCTTCTCACAACAGGGATTCATCACAGGAAGGAATCTTTTGCAGAGCTATCCAAAGCGCGAGGCACTGCTCGCTTCGGGTCTTCTCTAGACCCGGCGCATCGAATGCGACGCCGCCTCCTGCAACCCGGTTGCTCTAAAAGCTGTTGAGGCTGCTCGGCTCTGTCGCATCCCAAGCCTAAATGTGTAGACTTTAACAATTGCGCAAGTCGACTTCAAGTACGCTACAAATTGCATACTTTACAGATCTGACTTTGCACGATGTTCGCTTGCGATTGCCAGAGATGTTTCAGCGCAGCAGCCTCCTCTCATCCATTGTCCGACTGTAGTGGTCCATGGGGCGCCTTGGACATAACCTTGGATATCCCAAATGTCAAGCTCGCAGAAGCGGAACACGCCTGATCAATCAAGGTTTGCATCGTCATACGGAGAGTGGAGACTGATCAATCACAGCCATGTCGTGCTTGGCATTGAGGTGGGCCACTCTGGAGAATGTCATCTTCTGTAATGACGCCAACGGGGTCGCCCAGTCTTGGTTTCGACTGCGTGCTGCATGCAGGCAGGAAGCAGAGAGAACAACTACCTTGTCACTCATCTACAGCACTCTACCGGCATGCTCTCATTCTAAGCGGCTCGTTCACCACGCAGCCAGCAGCTTGGCCTCCATGCTTTTTATGCTTAAAGTGCAGCACACAATCTTGTAGTGGGCTGCCGGAACGTACACGTATGTTCTGTGCAAAGTCGCGGCCAGCATTTCCTTCCGGTGCCTGTGGACAGGAAGAGCTTAGCCACCTCTCGGAGAGGAAGCTGCGCAGAGCAGCGAGGCAGCGCTCCTTGGTCTGCCAATTCACTGCTCGCGGGGTAGAGGAATAGCTTGACTTGAGAGCTCATGGTACATGGCCTAGCTCAACAAAAAAGCCTTTGTGATTGTTTTCCGAGCGCAATGCGTCTCATGCGTGTTGAGTCTATAATCTGGCTTTGGATCACCGCATGGAGTCAAAAGTTATCAAACAAAGCTCCACCTGGTCTGGAGCTTTCACATGCAACTGCAAGGAAGGAAGCCCTGGATTTGGGGCGGAAAGTCCCGTACAGTTCAAACACGCTCCGGGTGATGCCTTCACATCACCCAGGGCTGAAGAGCTTTGGTAAGCCAGACTGGTGAAAAGAGGAGCGGCAAACTACAACCACTCACACGCAGCAGCTGGCCAGCTGCCTCCACAAATCCAGCTAGATCTCACAACGAACGTGCCACAAAGCAGTTTTTGGAGCTCGTCCTGTGAGGTTCCATTAAATTGTTAAAGTCTGTAAGTTACTTGCGATGAAGCAGCTGCTCGCAATCAAACAGTCGCCCAGCTATCGCGACAGATTGGACAAGCGTTGGCGCACTTCTTCAAAACATGCCAGTCGGTGTGACAGCTTTCGTGGAAGATATGTCCGCATGGCAGCAGCGAAACTCCATCCTGAGACTTGAAATCCTCCAAACAGCAAACACAAGTCTGCTGAAAGCTGGAGGGTTGCCACAGCACATCGACTTCCTCCATCACTCTTTTCACTGACCGGGTGCCCTTGCTTGTTTCTGATGTCCGGATCTGCACACGATGAAATTTGGGCTGAGACATCTCTTCTATGGAGCCGAAGGACATAGATGCCCAAATATGCTCCTGCACAAGCTCCGTTTGGCGCCTGCATCTATCACTGATCAGCACACGAGCCACAACGATCATGACTATTGAACCGATGACCATCGCCAGGAGCATGCTTGGGAGCGATGACTTGTCTGGGAAAATCGTGTAAAATACAAGGCAGGTGATGCAAATCGAGGACCAGCCAAACATTCCCACTCCCAGAATCTGCACGCGCGGCCGCATATCCATCTGAGCCAAATTCATAGGGGCTCCCTCCTACACGGGCAAAAGACTACAAATTGCTTGAGCCCCTGGACGCGTTGAACAGCTGTGGGCAGTTCTGCAGCTCTCCAAACATTTGCTTCCAACACAGAAACTCCCTTTTGCGTTGGCACACTGCTTCCAGAATAGTTCGGAATGACATGCAGGCATGTGTGTGTGTGTATATACAGGATGACCTCCAAACCGAACCGCGAACCGTGGAACGTACATATACATATATCCGCCGACCCCGCTCTGCGGGTCGAGCGCCGGGGAAGCCCTCTGTTCCATTTCTTGGGACCTTTAGGGAGTCTGGGGAGTTGTTGTGCAGGCAACGGGTCTTGGTGTTGCCACAACATTCGTCCAAAGTTAGGACGTAGTCTTATTTGCGACAACCGCTCTAGCCAATGTCCTTATTGCGTGCTGTTTTCCAGACTGGGTTCAC
>CAJNIZ010005347.1:55428-116985 GCA_905231905.1 Symbiodinium pilosum
GGCAGCCCTTAAATATATATATATACACATCTGTCTGCACATACACAAATCCACACGCAACAAGGCCGTGCGCACTGAAAGCTGTTCGCCAAGCATCCAATTTGACAGGCAAAGTCACCTACCGTCGTGGCTTCTTCATTTGGAGTTGGAGGCCTGGCAGGCTCTGGAACAGAAAATGCTTTGAATTCTGAATTTAACGCCGCGAGCGTTCGCACTTGGTGGCTGCGTCCAACACATGTTTGGGGTCCGTCAACTTACTATGAGACTATGGCTGCTGGTCCCAGCTACACTTCACCTTGAAGGCAAAACAAAGACACCATGGGCAACCAGTGTCCAGTCCTGGTTGGTGCGTCGCCGATTTCGTCCATGGACACATCGACAAAGTCTCGCAGGCAGGAAAAAAACTACAGATCCATGTGAGCAGCAGAGTGTCTGGCCATAAGCTGTCGCAGTGAAAGCGACCGTGTTGGGACATTATGCTTGGCTTCCATGCTCTTGCTTGATGCCTGCCGAGGATGGCCGGACCTTCTGTGGGGAGGCCATGGAGCCTGTCCAGGATGTGACTGTTTGAATGGCTGCACTGACTGTGTGTTGGGCTTCGCGTCAGCCTGGGCAGGCAGCCTGGAGTTTGCTCAGAACCGGCGACGGGGCCGAAATGCACCTCTTCAGCAGCTGAAAGAAGAGCCAAAGGCCGTCAGCGGGCAAGCTGAGTGCCTTCATGCAGGCTGGAAGCAGCACAAATGCCAAGGAGAAACTATCACCTCGGATTTCCTTCTCTGCCATTTTGATGCGATTCCTAGTGTTTTGCCACGGTTTCAAGAGCGGTCCTTTCGACCACATCCGAGGCTTCTGCCTTCCGTCATGCTGTGGCATCTGCCAACTTTGCCAGGCAAGGCCTGCAAAGGCTGCCCTTTGAGGCCAACGCATCTGACAGATGATGCCATAAGATGCAAGCCGTGCTCACGCACAAGGCGCAATATCTCTGTACACGTGATGCAAAGAAATTCTTGGCCCACGGAAGCGTCTCTGCCAGCAGCGAACCGCTCCAGATTTTTGGCACTGGCACGGCCACTTACCAGACAGCAACGGCAAAAGGAAGGCGGCTTCTGTAGCTGTACACAGCATGCATCTGATTTACAGTGGAATGAGGAGTCTCAGCACTGGTGCTAATCGATGTTAATCGACTCATCGCTCGTCAGCTTGCGCGTAAGCTATTGTACTCAAATGCTAGCTCTCCTCAATCCTTCCTACACAACACCTATACCACGAAGTTTCAGCTTGTGGCTAGCCTCCACCAGGACGCTGCAGGTCTGAAGCACGGACACCCTTCCAAGTTTTAAATCCTACGCTGAGCAGGAACAGAAGCTCGAAATCGAATCCAGGGCAATTTGCTAAGGTCATGCGTCATCGGTATCTCGAATTCCCTAAACATTCTGGCCTTTATGATGTCATAACCCGACCGGTGGCGCGGTGGCAATCAAAGCCGCTGACTGACGCCGTCCCCTCAATCCTTGGATAGTACGTGCGGTGCACGGAGTCAAAGGAGTCAAAGGATGTCATTGGCGCATGACGAACCTGTGATTCGGCCTGGCAGTAATGAGAGAACATGGCAATTTGGCCATTGCAGCCCAGCTGCGGCGACCGCCAAATCTCGCAGCGATTCAGGCTCCTGGTCATGAAGCACCAACAGACATTAGATTGGAGTTGCCAATAAAGGCACGGTGATTGCTGCGTCATCCCCCAAATCTGTCTGCAGCGAAATCTTGCACCATATGACATTGCTGAGAAATCGGAATATCAAACAAGCAGAGTTTGATTGCATCTGGCGAAACCAAGCAATTCAAGGCACATCTGTTAAGTTCAGCTTGGAACTTCGAATTTGGCAGCTGCAGACGAGGCCCTGGCCACTCCACGCCAGTGCAATCCTCACTGAGTGCGCAGAGGCCTGTCCGCATTGCTTGGGTGGGATACCCGCATGACTTGCCTACTCGCGACGTTCATCTCCGCCTGCCTTGGCAAAGCTCAAGAGTTGATGCTTTGCGGGCACCTTGGGAAGGTCTTGCAACAAGCTACTGCTGAAGCAATGGGCCTGTGGAAAGCCGTCCCAAGCGCAAACTGCCTGCTGAGTGGCGATAGAAGTTTGGGTCGTTCTTGCCACCTGGCCCGCGGCAGGCACGGCCCTGTCCGCCATCCACTGGCCTCAAGCAGCAAAGCAGACTTCAGCAAAGAGCCAGGACCTCTAAGAACAGTTGAAACCGGTTGAAGTGTTGCTGATCTGTCCAAGGGTCTCGAAGCTCAGTGGCAGTGGCTTTGGGGGAGTTGAACTTGCCTCTCCCGGACTTCAACAATACTCATCTCACACAATGCTGTGACAGTGCCTTCTCAAGGCAAACGAAGCCGTTTACCGGAGCAGTTGCGCCGATGCCCTCTGGCCTGCACACAGGCAGTTCCACCCAAGGAGGCTTTCACAACTCAGGACAACCAGATGCACCTCGTCCAGACCTCGCACCGCTTGCCACCTGCCGAGTACTCCACGCCCTTGCAGCCGGCCGTGAAGAGGCACAAACTTTGGCAGTCCTTCAATCTCCAACGCCTCTGTGCTTCTTTTGAGGACTTGCACTTGGGGGCGAGGAGCTAGAACGAAAGCTGAGTCAGGTGCTAGAGAGGGCTTGTAGACATGCGCGCGTGCACTGAGAAGCACTTGTGGGATTTTCTCACCCTGCATTGGAAGTGTGGAAGAGCCACGAGAAGCTCATCTTCAGGCAGATCCAGACGGTTTAAGGATTAGGGTTAAGGGTGCTGCCTTTTCTCACGGAGCAGTACAGTAAAGAACCTGCGAGGGAAGATTACTTCCGAGTTCGCTAAACTTTCCCTTGGTGTTTGTTAGATGCTGTACTCATTCCGGATGTTCGGCCCGTCAGCAGAAGCCCGTCTCTTGCTCTCTCATCAATACCTCATCAAAGTACTTCCAAAGCTGTGTTATTTAATTACGCTGGGTCAAGCAAGAGATCTGCAAAACACCTGGCTACACTACAGTTGCTTCTCAGCAAGGGGCAAGAAGTCCTTGTGGCTCAGCCTCATGTATTCGTTATGTGTTCTTTTGCTCAAGAACCAAGGCCCTACGACATCCTCATGAACACCGAAAAGGCCCCCCCCTCCCCGGAGCCCCAAGCAAAATTGCCACCCCTCGCGCCCCCACAGCAGATAGCCCCAGAGACTAGCTTTCGTGACGCGGGGCTCGAGCATTCAGCTGCTTGTGTGTAGGCTTATGCGCTCTGTCGCGCTGTGCTTGGGCATTGCCGAAACCCGCTCCTGCAGAGTGTCAGCGCTGACAATCTTGTAATATTTCGCAGAGTTGTCCTGGAAGCATGATGCCCTAACAGCAATAAAATCAAAGGAGGGCTGCAAACTTATGCAACTGTCTGCCACGGAATTTCGAGGAAACTGTCTGCTGCGTTCAGTCAGGAGTCCTTGGAATCTGCGCCTCTGCAAGCATGACCAGATTCACCACCGAGAGGGCGCCAAGCTGAGGGGAAAGGTAAAGGCCAAACTGGCAAGATCCCGCAAGGCACAACCGTTTTAAAGGCAGGTGGTGCACTTGGCTGGGGCAGAGGCTACTTGAGTCTCTTGCTGCGTGTATGTAGGGCTGTTACCGTAACTTTCAGTGGGCCTGGCGAGGTAGGCAAGGCGCAGGTGCACAGCATGTCTGAGGTGCCAGAAATGTCGTCGTCGCAGCTTTTTCTCGTCTTCACCTGCTGGCGTTCTGGTCTGAGCTGCTGAGCTGCTGAGCTGCAAAGGTCTTATGGGGAGCCATTGGGATGCCTCGCAATTCTCATTCTCCTCCTCGGCGGCTGCCACGCAAATGTGGCCAAAAGAGCTGCAGAACGTCCGGCAACGGCCGCCGTGTGGAGCGGTGAGCACAAGGGCCGTGCAATTACCTCGCTGCAACCGCGGATTACTTGCAACAACGCAGGACTTGACGTTGCAAGGACTTGAGATCATGTGCTGGAGACGTGATAGGGCCACATTCCGCCAAGCATCCACAAGTGACACCCTTGTCGACATCGGGCCAGTTCCCGAAGTCCGCACAGGACAGCTCAAACAAAGAGGTGGTGGTGACACTCGTGGAAGTAGTTGGGGGCATGGGACTTGCACTGACACTGGTGGAAGGCGTTGGTGTGGTTCCTGCTGAACGTCGCTGCACGGTTTCACATACACCGATGTTGTTTTCAAGCCGCAAGCTACACATTCAATTCCCAAAGCACTTCGCAACGCGGTTCAGGTCCTCGGGGAGTCAGGACAATGTCCCCAGAAACTGCGCAGTGGTCGCTCCCCGCTTTGTCACAATCTGGCAACAAGTGCGCTGCAGTTGGTCACGGACATGTTGCTTCACCCTGCAGCCCCCAAGAACAGGAGGACTTCTACTGATTGGCATGCGTGCACCGTCATGCAAAGTCCACCTCGCCAAATCTTCGATTCAACCACCTGGCCCATCGGAAGCGGCGTCTTTTCGAAGTAGACCTGGAGACAAGAGCATCGTACAGGAAGAACTGCAACTTCTGACTTCTTCAGATCCACCTTAGGCAACCGATAGAAAAGATTGCAAATCCCTGTTGCCCCTGGAGCCATGGCACAAAGTCAATCTTCGGGCCGAATCCAGTGGATGCATCTGGGTTTTGGCCATTAATGTTGTAGGAGTCCTTGAAAGTATACCTGGACAACACTCTACCCGTCCGAGACACGACTTCACGTCTGACAAGAATCGACAAGAATAAAAGCAGCTGCCAGCTCAGGTGATGCATTACGGTGGATGGAGGAAAACTTGCACCACCCCTATGCTCACAAATAAAACTATGAGGCATACAAACCCTGCACCCCCTGTTTAACATTGGGGCTACAACAAAATTGAGGTGGTGCAAGATTAGGTCATTTGCTCCAAGGTTCCGTTCGCACTGCCACTGCCAATGTGAAAAATTGGGTGCGGGGTATTGAGTTTTAGCGGAGCATTAAAGTGGTGCAAGGTTTTCTCTGTCAACAGAATTTCTGTGATTCTGCCTGATGCTCACTGCCAACAAGATGCGGCAGGATACTCCAGTCGCGGTTGTGAGCCGTGCGTGTGCCATCGCGCAGCAGATACTGTGATCCTGCCCAGAAGCCCGCATTCCTTGGCACGGAATTGCTCGGAGGTTGCTGTGGATATCCTTTTCCCGGTCATCTCTTGACCCGGGCAACGCGGAGTCAAAACCTGCCTGCACGTTCAACGAATCTCTAACACATCTGTCATCTGAGGGTCATGTCGCCCAGCAAGGCCACAGGGTACTGCGGATGTTTCGCCCGCTGCTCCTTGATCACCTCGCAACTGTCTGCCAACCAAAGCCACGCTCGGAATAGGCAACTTTCCCAGTGGCAAGCTCTTACTGTAGACTTACCGGCAGCACAGGTATCAGAAGAGGACCTTACATCAGTGACAGCCTCCAGGATGTCGTTCTGAACTGTTCGAAGGATGGGCTCATCATTGGTGCAGCACCACGGGTGCGTGCCAAGCACAACAACCTTGGTTGAAAGGTACTTGCTCATTGTATCAGGTAATGCGTTTGTTCCCTGTTTGTACGAGTCTGAGACAGGAGCACCGGTGTAGTCGCTGCGTCGATGGAGTACTGCCCAGCTGATTCCCCGATCCTGGCGACGAACTTGTGTTGGCTTGCCGTGCGAGTGTCCGTTGAAATGCGGATTTCCTTCTCATGGCCGGCGCCTAGCCAGATTCTAGCTCTTTGACTGTCTGACTTGCAATCCTCAAAAGGATGCATACCGCTGTCTTCCAGAGTCCACAAGTCTCGCCTGAGTCGGCTGCGGACGGTCTGCAAAGGCTGCGAGATTCACAATAGGTCGTGGCTTGGATGAAACAAAGAAAGCCCTTCAAATCTTGCGCCAGGAGATGGTGAAGACTTGCGGCCACATGACCGGAAAACGAAGTCTCCGTCCCACTTGGATTCCTCATGTACATACTTGAGCTGAGCTGTAGTCGGGCATGCATGCATGAAACCTTGCTGACTGTCGTCATTGCTGTTGATCTGAGCTTATGTGACAAATGTTGCAGCTGAGGGGCTGTGTCTCCTGTCAAGGCAGAAATATCACAGCACACAGTCGTCCCTTTACGCTGCCGCCTCCCCTTGCGAACTCCCAAATTTCTGCAGAGGACTTCCGGTTCAGCTCTGCCAGGATCTCATCCCACTCATTCCAGAGCTCCTCATACACTGATTCTTGCAGCTAATACTCCTAAACACCACTATGCATCCAACGCGGCTTGACTCAAGTCCTGCAGGGACACAATTTCCGGATCCACCTCGAGGATGGCGTCCGCAATCTGACCTGCGCGACCGACCAGGTCGTTTGCCTTACTTCTCAGATTCCGTCGATCTCCTGAATTCTTACTTGGTCATCAGTCTTCCAAGCCCAGTCTGTGCTAAGAGGCGTAATAGACATTCCATGATAAGAATCGTGTCGCCTGAAACAGCGCGGCTGCAAGGCCACCGCAAGCAACTCACCACGCAACGGACATCTAGAATGCACAGGCAATGCAACCTTGAAGGATCCGGCCTCTCGACTGTGTTGCCCCGGGGGAGGTGTCGTAGGTGGCGGTGGGGGCGGCGTGTCGCATCGAACCTTCATGCCCCTGTCAGGGTCTCAAAACATCAATCCTGGACCTGTCATGACACCGGATGCAGTCCAGCCAGCACAGCGGAGCTCTTTGAATTTTATCCTACGGAGAATAATAGAAATCCTACATGACCCTAAGTACCTTATACCTTGGGAATAGTGGTACTATGGTATACTAAGGTCATGCAGGATTTTTAGTATCAACAGTAACAAGTCAAGGCCATTGATCCGAGTCAGGCCTGCGCTCATCACGGTCAACCTTTTCACAGTCCCCTGACACACCTCCCACACCTGTGGCAGAGACGGCAAGTAAGCTTCTGATGCATTCGCAAAATTCACTTGCTTGATTTTGAGCTATTTCTGGCGCTGTACGTGTAGAGCTTTACATGGCCTTCTTCAGACTGGCTCAAGTGTAATCCAAGCAGCATGCCAGGCTTTCGCAGCCATTCCAGTTGTCGCCAACCTTCAAGAAAAAAAGGCTGCATCAAGACTCATCAAAGACACTTTTAGCCTGGTAGATCTCGCCGTTCGGACACGTGCAAGGGCCTGGCCAGGAGTGTGTGGCGTTCGAGTTATGCTAAAAAAAAAAAAAGCACAGCGACGCGCACCTCCCCAAGCCCCGACTTTGCCCTCGCCATAGTCCTCCGCCTGCCCAATGAAGCAATGCTTGAGCTGTCCCTACATAGGCCCTCCCTCGGAAACTTGGGAGCCAGGCCGCGTCTCCGAGCAAGTTACCGCTAAAATGTTCTACCAAAAAGCCTTGTAGTACCAGTTCTCCTCTCCAATCTCCAGCGCAGGCTGCTTCTTCGTCCTGGAGTCGCAAGGCCTTTGCAACATCTTGGACCTCACAGGCTAGTTAACTGCACCTGTACCACATGGAAGTCATGTTGGGCACATGTTCTTCCCAGGGCATAGCGGTTTAAGAACACAAGCTGCGCACTTGAGTCCTGGCTCTTTGCTGTAGCAAAAGCCAAGAACGATCTTGACCTGCAAGACAACAGACTCTTTCATGCTCCCGAGGACCGCAGAAACCAGATGATCGAAGCGGCAACAACTTTCTAAAGCCCAAGGCCTCTTGCCGTGCAATTGCTCGCTGCAAGTGCCTGAAACACCGATGTCTGGCACAAGCTGATCACATGATGTGACAATGAGGGTAGGATTTCTTGATTCGGACTTCCAACGCCTGGGTCAGTCCGGCAAGAAGAAGCACGATGAAAGAGCGCATGGCTTTGAGGTTCTCAAGGGAACGGCCAGGCAAAAACGGGAAGCGAGCCAGCATGAGCCAGCACTGCGGGGCTTACCGTCTGGTTTCTGCTTAGCCTAAGAATGCGAGGTGGAAGCTCTCAATAATCAAACTCGCATGATGGGCAGATACGGATAGTGTTTGTGCAGTGATGCGCTGTGCTCCCGGTTGGGTCACGCCTGTGGCTCAGGGGCATAAATCTGGTTAAGGGATCAGGCACGTGGGTCTTGTTTGCAGGTCCATTCTGCTTGCATCTTGCCCTGTAAGCAATGAGCACTCGTGCATCATGAAGACCAGAAGCCCTGCGTGCTAAGGAGCACTAAACCTGAAGTCACCGGACTCGCAGCAGCTCAATCCATCAGAATCCTTGCATCTTCCAGCGTATCGCAGGCCGTGAAGCTTGGTCACAGCCAGGTGTTCAGCGACAAATCTCGCCACAACAGCGGGATAAATGTCTGGGTAGGGAGGGAACGCCCCATCCTGCTCATCCTCATCAGGATCCAAATCCTCCTGCTCGAAGGGAAGCATCGCTGCTGTCTGGCTCCAACCTTCTGGCCCCAGATTCAGCTGCTCTTCCGCGAGATCCCAAAAGGAGGACTCTCCAGGAAAGCTTTTGTCATAGGAGCTCCCACCGAAGAAAGTCAACTCCAACTCGAAGGGGCTGCCAGTCTGAAACCCAATCCTCAGCCTGATTATAAGAGTACCGCATGCGGCCTTGATCCACTCAGGTTCCACCATTATGCACAACTCTCGTAGCTGTCGGCCTTTCACAGCAGTTGACCATGCGGCGGACATTTGTACGAGCCCTTGGCTGAAACCAACAGTATCGTAGTCGAACTCCTTGTAGAGCGAAGTGTTTAGATAAACCTCTTCAAGGCAAAGCTCCAACTGACCCGCCGCACGCATCAACGCCTGGAAGGCCTCCATCTCTTGACCTGCTTTAGCCGGCAGGGCAAAGCTCCACGGAACCCACCGGACAATGCAAACGCAGCCCAATGCGCAGAGGAGATTCCATCGCCTAGTTTTCGGCGCAGCTTTTCCAACCGTGCGCGCAATATCGTGCAACATACAGGCGTTATACAGTCCGCATAAGGGGGCTCCGCAATCCGAAGAACTTTGAAATGGTCCATTCCCCCTGTACTGCAAATCAAGCTCACACTTCGATCACACTGTGGCTTGTCCCATGCACTTCTTCTTGAGGAGAAGTGTTGGGCTATGGAAAGGGCTGGGCGAACTTTAGTGGACAAGGCAAATTAGCTTGAGGTGTCCTGGGTGATTCAGGGTTGCAGTGGAGAGTCTTGAGAATTGCGGCATCTGCACTTTGCGCATCAGGCCACTGCAGCTTGCACAAAGCTGGCACACACGGCAGCATATTTCTTGAACTGGCCAAGCTGACCTTTTTGAGTCATTGACAACAACACACTCACGAGGCATTTTGCCACTGAGCATGCGAGGGCAGAACACGATGGGTGTGAAGATCCAGCAGCATTCGTCGGTGAGTCCAGGCAATTCACCTCTCAAAGTCGAAATCTTTCTATCCTTGACGAATCAAGCATCATCACACCCAAGCTGCATACATTTACTGCCTAAGCGGCCGCATCACACTTTGGTGCTGCATACCAACTTGGGTTGTGAGTATCTGTGGACCAGGTAAGGGCGGTCATGACGCGGCCAGTACATTTACACAGGCACTGGTGGAATCCGGGTTCACTGGTGCCACTAAACAGATAAAGCGCTCTGCGATTCCTCGCTGACCTCACAAGGGCAGTCAGGGACGCCCCGCTCTCCACATACACTTGGTTGTGGACAGTGAAGTTCACGTGTGCCAAACATCTGTGCTTGCAAGCTTTTCCAGCCACAATCTCTGCTTCAGGCTTGCCTTTGCCTCCACCGCTTTGGATGGCTTTGCGCACGCTCGCGCTTCGTGAACCGCCTGTCACGTTCCAGCGAATTCATCTGTGCTGCCGTTGATTACGCAGCATACCTCTTAGTTCCGGTTCTAGTTCTACGCGCTTAATCTACTCCCACTAAGCAGAGCCTGGCAAAGCGACGAAACCCATAAGGAGCGGCTTTCTTTGGTTGCAGCCTCCGAGAGCAAAGGAAGGACTGCCAGCACTTAGCTGCTGCAAGCTTTAGACTACGACAAGAGATAATCTATGTTTACGCGGCTCATCCATGCAGGCTTGATGCATCTTGATGACGGGTCTGAGAGGCTCGGCTCGAAAGTGGACCTGAACGCGCTCGCCGACCGCCTGAAAAGGGACAGGGCCAATTTGAGAAGGTAATTTCAAGAGCGTCTACACGGCGCCTTGAAGGGCACGGCGCTTACTCTTTGATTTTCAAGGGTTGCACCCACTCTGTTCGATGCTGCACAGCTTGCACGAGCCTTGTACCGAACGACAAAAACGAGCCCAAGAGGGTCCTGCAAGCTTGCAGTCTTCCTTCCTTGCAATTTCTAACCCAAGCTCTGCTTGCTGCCTCCTTGTCCTCACGAACAGCTGCGATCGCCAGCAATGGGATGGAAAGCCCCTCTGCACGAAGAGCACTGGATGCAGAATGCTGGAAACAGCTGCACTCTGTTAATCATTCTGGATGAGTAACTAAGCTGTTGTTTCAGGATCCTCGAAAAGTTGAGCCTCCAAAGGCGGGCTGGTCAGCCTCAGCTTGAGTTGGGCTACAGGGTACAGTACCATCGAGATTTTGGGTCTCTCAAGTGCTTGCGTTGACCGAGCCCGAAGCGATTGTGACAAACGAAAGACCTGGCAGATTTGAGGCAGGGGATTTTTGTCCCCCGGGTTCCGTAAATGCGAGACCTTGCGGCCAGTGGACAGCTGCGCCACTTGGAAAAGGCTTGGGCCTTTGTGACGATGGCAAAAGAAAACACAACTTTGGCTTTCGTCCTGTTTTTCGTACCTTGAGACCGTGGCCAGCCCAGCGAGGAGAGGGTGAGGGTCCTCTTGCTGCGGAAGAAGTGTCGGGACCTGGAGGTTTCCAACAAAAGCATGCACGGCGTGCGGCCCAAAGACCAGCAGGCAGATGAAATCAGCTACTTGGGAGCGGGACGAACGGTCCATTCTAGGACACCGCGGCATCTGCAGGTGTGAAGCGCCAAGGCTCAACGGGCAAACAAGCTGAGATTGGCCAACTGCCTTGGGGAATACGGGACTTTCTGGGCGTGCTCAAACGGGGGTAGTTTTGCAAAGGCACCAGACACCACTGGCACTTAATTCTGGTTCAAGATGCAAAGGTCAAATGGCGCGCAGCAGGTGCAAAGCGGCCGCACTGCTCTAAGTGTCCGCAGTAGCAGTTGGAGTTTGCGTCTTGTACAGTAGCCAGATGCAGAAGCAGTGCTGCCTCGAAGCGGCCACATCTGCGGAACCTGAGGATGCATCGTGCAGAAGTATCGCGAGCAGCATGGGCTCACTTCGGCCAAGACAGTCATGTAAACTGCATCCCTGACAACCCCTAAGGGCTTTGTGGCTCATTGGAAGCACCTTGCCCACCTTTTCCTAATTAGTCACTTTCAGCACACCTGCTTCTTTCACAGCCTTACAGGATGGCGCGCCTCCGCCTCCTGATCCAGAGGTCCTGGTAGGGGTTTCAACGGAGTTGTGAGCAGCCTGGCAGGAAAAGGCCGGTCAACTTTGCAGAGCAATCAGGGCAACTCAAGGGGCGTACGTCAACCAGACCATTTGTATTGTCGGGAGCTTGGGCTCCAAAATTCAGAACTTCGTCTCTGAAAGTTTGCCTGCTTTCTTCCGTAGGCCAAAAAGCGCATCAGTAGCGCCACGCCTGCATGGGCGCCTTGGGCACGGGCGCCTCGTCCGCCCGAATCCTGCTCAGATTCAACATGCGATTTATGTTGAAATGACCCAGGCCCCATCAACTTAAGCTGAGGCCCCAACTGATCCAGTTGGCCGGGTAGCGTGTCGGGCAGGGCGTCACTTGGTGCAGACTGGTGCCTCGGCTACAGCAACCGTTCCCGAAGCCAGCAGAGAGCGTTGGTGAGGAGTCTTGTGCGAGTTCTGGAGCAAGCTCTAAGTCCTTGCTGGACTCAAGTCTTATCCAACATATCCAACTCAGTGCAAGGATTGCTAAGAAAGTTTGGCATGGTAGTATCATGTACAGCATATGCACAATAGCAGCCACATATCGCAGTTAGCAGTCAGCAACGAATACTATAAATCCTCAGCCAGGCGTCGACTGCTCGTGGCTTCCTGCAGCTGGCCCGGCAGGGTCCTAACCACAGAGAAACTCGGTAGCCCAGGCTTGACTCTCACAGATCCTGCATGCTGCAAGCGCTCCCCATTGGCCTCCTCGCCAATGACACTGAGGCGCTGGGCTGAACCTGCGGAGCTTTGACCAGGAGGATCCATTCACTGCATCAGGAATTCTCAAAGTGACCGGAGAGAAGTCTGTCTTCACCACCTGAAAGTCAGCACTAGGATGCATCTGGCCACCTGAAGCCGACGAAGACTGGAGATCGCCAACCTGGAGCTTGGTAGCTTTTTGGCAGCGTCATGTCTGAGACAAAACCGAAGCCTTGGCTTGGCCAAGCCGATCTACGATTCGGAAGGCAGCCAAAGAGGAGCGGTGCCGCCTCGATTCCCAGACTTCATTGCCCGAGTTGCTTCAGCACGCTCCACCTAGCTCTCAGCAACTGGCTCTCCACGAGGCCGGGGTTTGCCTTGCAAGGTACGAAAGGATGCCTAGCAAAATTGAGATTGAAGTGCATGCTGATGTTCAGTCAACGGAAAGGGCATCCGTGCCCTCCATGCCCCCGACGTTCTATCACCTTCAGCCTTTGCAACCGAGTTGCCCTGTGAGGCAGGGGATGCCACTTCTGCCGGGGGGCCTGCCGAACGTGGCTGGGGCACCGGGGCCACCAGACATTCTGAATTCAATGGCCTTGATCCTGCTTTGAGGCCTCGCCCTGCTGGAGCGGACCTGAGCTGAGATCTGTACAAAGCCGTTCCAGATCGTTCTAGACTTTCTCGTAGACTTGGTCTGCCAAGACGGCCCAAGCTGAGGAATGCACGGAAGCCGGCCAAGGAGGCGCGCGTTCGCCTGGACAAAAATTTGCAACTGGCCACTCCCATTCTGCATGCATCTCTGCGAGTTCGGAGAAGCAGGTTTTCGGGAGGCTGGCGAACATTTCTACGCGTCCCACACCGCGAACTGCGAACACTGCCAGGAAGCTGGCTCCCGTCTGCTACCCCGCAGCTCTGAGAGCAGAGAAGCGCGGCCTGCATCTGCAAGCTGTGAGAACTGAACTTCCCTCAAAGGGCCCAAACAAGGCAGAAGCCGGCCTGGTGAAGGCTCCGATGTTGCAGCTGGAGAAAGCGTAGATGCCTGGACAGCGCTATGCAAAAGTTCGGAGACTCGGGACTCGGGCCAGAGCTGGCCATGCTGCCTGGCCCCGAGGTGTGCTGATGTCGAAGGGCTCGAGGGCTGCGCGTGCCCGGGCAACCTTTAGAAACCAGACAGCGGAGCGCTTGCCTTAAAAGCCTTAAAATCCTTAAACCATCTTAAACCATCTATACACCTCAGAAAGCACCTGCTTCAAGATTACCGCAAGTATCTTTGCAAAAATCTGGAAATGCGGCAATCGCAAATATTTTCCACAAAGCCAGAATTCCGGCTACAGGCCAAGGCAGTCATGACAGGTTGAGGTTTGTGGACCTGCAGTGCACCTCAGACCAGTCGGAGCAAATCGACTCACTGTGCACCGACCAGTAAGAGCTCCTTCCACACAGGGAGCTTGCTGCAAGGGCCGGAAGCTTCGGGGCAGCGTCGCCACAGCAAGTTAGAAATCGCCATCATATCAGAGGCATCTGTCATCAATCTGCATCACTGATGTATGAAGGATCTGATTAACTTCCTTCTTATTCCTTCTCTTGACTAAAGGGCCCTCTTGCCTTTGCAATGCAACGGAAGCAGCCAAGGGCGCCTCGAGGCATGATCTGCCTCTTCCTGGACTTCACTTACCTGCCACAGACATAGGTCAAAAAGGCTCGATGCGTCCACGTGATGAGCTTTCGGACTTCGGCGCAAAAAAACCCTATGAAAGCCAGTCATGCAAGTCGTAACCTCATGCTAAGTCAGGCAGCTGCACCTGGCCCACGAGGTACACCTCCTCCTCCCGCAGGCCTGTACAAACAGCCCCTGCAGCCAATTAATTCTGCCGCTCTAGCTCCAAAAGATTCTGGGATCCTTGCGCTCCAAGGTCGCCTCTCGCGCCTTCTTTTCAGCGCTGATTTCGGAGTGGAGGACTTCTGCATGGACACAGGCCTCTGAGACAGAACCAGCTTCTCGTACAACCCTGCGATCGCAAATTCTGAAGACCTTGCAGTCCAGCCTCGGTCAGCTCTTCACGTAAGGCCCAGCGATCGTCCCGGCCACGGGCCTGATAGCACATGCCGATTCTGCTGCTCAAGGCCGCAGCGATTTTGGGCCAAGTTGTGCCTCGAGGAGGTGGAGCTGCTGAAGCAAGTCATCTTGCCGGAGACGCTGCACCTGACTGGCCCCTGCTGCACCAAGAAATTACTACAAAAAGGATTCCGTTTCTGCACTCCACGATTACTCCACTTGGACGCCTCTGCCGCATCCTGCTCCCAGCGCCGGAGGGATCGAATCTCGGCGACGAGCGCCTGCGCGGGCTCAAACTTCTTGGACGTGCCAGAAAAGGCCCTACCCGACACTACAGTACTTGTCGAGAGTACTCAAAACTGAGCCAATCATGGAGTTCGGTGTTCAATTATGTGTACGTACTCACGAAAAGTTGTCCGGCTTCCTCTGAACAGGCATTCACGAAGATGAATTGCTTCATAGAATTGTAGACACAGATGCAGACATATATATATATATGTATACACATATCCATAATACACATGCCGCTCGTCCTCATCAAAATCAACAGGCAGACTTTGACAATCCCTGCCGTTTCCACCTAGCTCATTTTCTACCAAGGTCTAAGCTCATGCTGGCCTCTGCTTTTGCCTGTTCAGGTGATGGAAGGCCCGTGTCTTCTGGATGATCCTGAGATTCATGGCAGGACATGTTCAAAAGACAGGTGTCGACTCCACTGGCATAAGCACTGACTTCGAAAGTGGCTGAAAGGCCCTGGCCTGTTTTGCATCCGCTACTAGAAAACGAGGAAATGGGGGACGTCAAGCAACAACACTGCCAGGAATCACAGCGTGTTGATCCAAGATGATCCAAGATTCTGCAGAGTCTCCACAATGCTCTGGTTGCAACTGCACCTGAGAAGTGCTCAGATCAGAGAGCGCATATGAGCTTCTCCGCTTCTAGAGTATGGATATAGCATTGGTCAGCCCAGACAAACCTCCCACTGTACGAAACCGCCAAGCCTCACGGAGACGGAGCTCAGCCTTGCACGAGTGGAAACTGCATTCACCGTGAAATGAGCAGAACGTCTCTGATGTTATGGCCATCCCGTCGCCTGGTGCAGAGCTCGCTCCAAGTCCTCGTGGTCTTGTTGAGCTCGGCGGAGCTCTTGATCGTCCTTACAACTAGGGTAGCTAGGGCGTGGGAAGGGCATAATGCAGGACCCAGTCCTCGCTATCGTACTCCAAGGACCTCTCACAGCCAAGCTTCACGCAATGATCCGACTCTCACAGCCAAGCCCAGGTTGAGATTGCCTGACACCCCTTGCGACAAATCCTTATGCCAAATGCCCTGAAGATCCTGATGCAGAGAGGCCTGGGTGAAGGTGGAACGGTCGCATGACGAGACTCTTGAAGTTCAGCCTGCAGGATTCATGCAGCTGCTTACCAAGCAATGTGGTAGGCGACACACATGGGATGCCTCCACATGCAGCAGCTCGTGCCGAAGTGCATCGCCTGAAGAATGGGACCGGGTGAAGACAGGTCCTGCCCTACGCGTCCGGTGCTCGAAGTGGAGACTTTTTGCTTAGGTGCCGGCATTGCCGCGAGACCTCTTCCTGCACCACAGTAGCCTGTCCGGCTTCCCGGCGGCACTAACAAACAGCTTAGGGCTTCAGCACGACAAGCACCATCTAAAACCTGGGACAGAAAAAACAGTCATCGACATGCAGAGTCAAAAAGCCAATCCTCAAACAACCATCCCTTCCTGTTGAAGCCACCACTGCCCCTGACAAGTCACCTGGTGCAGCAGCTCTTCTTCTTGACGGAGGCCATTCTGGGCCTTCGCAGCACAAATATAGCTTCCTGCATTTGAAGGATTGCAGCAGTTTGCTGTCACACGTCGCAAGTCACCAAATCTCAGCTTGAACTTGTTTACTTTGTACTCTAGCGGCATGTCTCAGCTACCTCATGAGCCGGCCTGACAAAGGGCCCAGAGAAGCCGCAGTGACTCCTGCAGCTGTCAGGTTTGGTTGTAGATCTACAGCTGCTTGGACACTTGCTAGTAAACAACTTGGCAAAGACCCGGGCCAAAGCAAGCCAACAACAGAGAATAATCCACGGCTCTCAACCAGCCTCGACATCCGAGGACTCCCTCAGGCTGGGATCATGCTATGTAAGAGCAACCCAACTCTGGCATCCATGACCCACATCTGCAGAAAAGCTTCAAAGCAACGCCAAGCTGGAGACTGGCGACACGCTACTTCTACTCTAAGCAGCCCGCTCTTCTGTCAAGGCAGCTGGATGGAGGGCTTTGCTCACCTCAAGCACTGCGAACAAAAACCCTGCGCCTTGGACTTGCACGACCCACTGCATGTTTAGAGCCGCCGAGGCCCCGACATCGTCCCCCTCTCCTTCGGTGACGTCTTCGCCAGAAACCTGTCCACAAAATTGACCTTTCATTTCCTGTGAATGTCATTGCAACCTAATTCAGTCTTGGCAGGTTTGCACATGCCCTTTTTCCATTGCGGCCGGACTTTCATTGAACAGCTTTACCATTTGGTGGGGCAAGAAGGCTCTCTGTCGATCAGTCAAAGAAAATTGCAATTGAGCCTTGAAGCCTAATGGAAAGGCACATGCTCTATATCCTAAACTCTAAACCCTAAACCCCGATAGAATCCGATAGATAGAACAATAGAACCCGGAGCAAGGGTTTGGGGCGCAGGGCCAAACTCCAAACCCTGACAGTTAAAACCCCAAACAAAGGTTCAGGGTTAGGGCTGGGGGCTGTGCCACGAGGCAACAAGAGGAGATTTGGGCTGAATGCTCTGCAAAGGCATCTTGCATCCTACTGAGGGTCCAGGGTTTGTTGGGTACAACTGTTGAGAAGGACATCTTGCCCTGCATGCACTGTGGCAACCTCTGAGAGGCCTGTCCTGGACCTCAAGAATCGGAATTGGTGCATCTTTCTGCCACGGTTATATGAGGATTTCAAGGGAGGAATACTGGTAATCAGGGTTTCGTGTTAGGCTGGTGCCGGGGTCCTTCCCAAGGCATAGCCATCTTTAACAAGTTGCCGTATGGATCTGCAATGCTCCCAAGCACATGTTGGAGGCTGTTGGATGATTGGCGCAAGTCTTCGTCACTGAAACCTAATATCATTATCTTGCAGCGCCTGCATCTAACAGCAGCAACCAAGTCAGAGACTTTTTGGCTTTTCTCTCGCTTGGCAACATGCTAGCACCCTGCAGTTGGTGCACACGTCGCATCTTGACAGCCTGTGGACTCAAACTGCGCATGGCATAAGCTGGCTGCATGGTGCCCTGGAGAACTATCTGAATGCTACACCTACTTCTCGGGCTCCGTCACGACCCATGCCCATAGGGCCAGGGGGCGCTTCTCCAGCTTTGTCCTGAGAGGCAGTCGAACAGCGAAGAACAGCCAGCTGCAGCGTAGACGACCAGAAGGCCAGAAAGTGCCTGGAGATGTTTAGCGTCGGGACCTTCTTCTTGTCCAGCAAGGTCATCCTTCAGGCTCGCTCTCTTGCCGTCATTTGGCCAACTGTAACACTAAGCGAACCCTAAAATTTCCTACTTCATCCGAACCACTTCCCGCCCGCAATCTCGCCAGGCCCTTCACTGCATCATAGACCCGCACCTTGTTGTCACCACCCCGGGCAGCCAGTTCATGGCTGCTGGGGAGTGGTGACAACAAGGTGAGGGTCTACGATGCATCAGTAGCTGCCCAGACCAGGATACAGAGTAGATGTCGTTGGCAGCGTCCGTGAGAGTCGTCACCAACGAACAGGCTGCGGGTCAGTGCGCAAGAGGTTGAGGGGGGTTCGTACGCTGAGAACCCATGTGATGAGCATTCACCAACCCTGGAATTCTTGAGAGCCACCGCAAACAAACCACCGTGGCAGGACCTGGCGGTGAGCCATTGAAGACCAGCGCCAGCAAGGAGCCTCGCGTCTTCGCCTTGGAGTACTTCTGTTTGCGGATGTGCAACTTGGATTGAGATGCCTTTGCTGGGGATCCTTGCAGGTTACCTGCAAAAAACCCACTGCCGCTTTAGACTTGTTCCCCTCCCTATTCCTTCCTCTCCCCGCTCTCGCTGTCCAGGCTGATCTGACTGTTTGCCACCATTACTGCCTGACCACCAAGCCCTCAGACAAACCAACGTCCTCAGTCGCCAGCTCACGTCTAGGGTTTAGGTTTTGGGTTCTGGGGTTCTATGCCGTGAGGTCTACGTCTTCAAGCTTCACGGCCTTGAGAATTGTATTCAAACAAGTCTCTACGCTGGACTTCCTTCGCTCAAACATGCACAGTCCTGCTTCAGCCAAGCCACCTTGTACGTCGGGGTCTGATATCGCAATCACTCAACTCATCATCTTCGACACCTTAACCGATGCCACGAGTCGCAAGAAGAGCAGCTACGAGACACCGCCCTTGTCACCGGCAAGCGTAGTTTGTCTGGATGTTCAAGCCCCTGCAGAGATGCAACGATTTTTTCCATGCTCTAGCTGATGGCCGGCACCATCTTCAACTTCTTCGTGCCTTTCATCGGCGCCGTATGCTTTCTGCATGGCTACAGGCAATGCTTGGGGCTTGCTTTGCCAGCTTCGCAGATGCTGTGCCAAAATGGCTGCACGAGGAGGCGCTGCCATGCTCATAGAGGCCTGTATTGAAGTCACATGGCTTTGGGACCTCCTACTGTAGCACAGAAATGGGTGTCTTGCGCATCCTTGGCCAAAAGTTCTGAGCTGAATTGACGTCTGACCTTACCCAAGTAGGAACGCCCAACACCATACTGTGAAAGGGCCATGTTCGGTCGCGAACCTTGCGCATTGTGTGAGCCCGTTAGATATCGATCGAGATCTGGGAATGTCCCTCATGCGCACATGCGAAGGGGACCACAAAGCTTCCTGTATATCCGTCTCTGATTGCTTACTCCTAGACAAGCTATCGATTCTGCACAACTCAATTCTGACAGGATGGTGTTGCATCAGGAAGCTCTGACAGCTGCTCTGCTACCTACATTAGCCAGTTCTGCACATGCTGGACAAGTAAGTCCGTCAATGTTCAAGACACACTGCCTCCGGAGCCATGCATGGAGGGCCAAACGATAGGCTACTATTGGTTGCCAAGAAGTGCTAGCCTAAGCCAAACGCGACTGTAGAGTATTGGACCGCATTAGAAAGAGTTGAGTGACGAGCATGTCCATGCTTCGCAGGCACTCATGGTTTTAGTGAAATACCTGACTGCATGGACTTTCATGAGCCAACGCTTTCTAGCAGAGACTCCAGGTTGGATCTGCAGCGTGTGTTGCCTGGAAATCATGTCTGCCATGTCTCAAGAGGCAATAAGAAAACGAGGCAATAAGAATACCAGAAAACAATGTCAGACGACGTGGACCAATGTCATTGAGATCTTGAAGTTGAGAGAGTGCACAGCAGGGGTGCTGGATGCAAAGCGAAGCTTTTGCCGTCAAGCTGCTTGTGCCAGGGTTGGCCAAGCAACAACGCTCCGTGCTTGACATAAAGGAGGTGAAACTTCTTGAAGGACTGACGCGCGAGCAGCATCCTCTGCTGCCCTGTTTGGACAGGCGACCCAAACCTCTTCGCCTGAAGGCCAGAAGACCACAAGCCACAACCCAAAGCAATGAGACGAGCCTGGCGGCTTCAGCCGCTTGGCACGAGAAAAGCTCTACCAGGGCTGGACTTGGGCCATGTGATGAAGATTGGCTAGTTGCTTGGAGTTGTTGTAAATATAATCAGTGTTAGCATCTGACCAAAGCTGATTCCGGTTGCTTGCCGGTGTTTTCATTCACCAGTCATTCACCTCAGATGTCCTCACCGGACTCTTCATCTGATGAGTACCTGCACTGTTTCGACCGAACATGAGCAAGGTAAAAGTATGAGCATCGGTCGAAGCAAATCTGAGGGCACACTGGCCAGGTCTGACAGGATGCTGAGGGCACAGGGCCAAAGATACAACCACAAGAACAGGAAACAGATGAGGAAAAGAAGCTTCGTGAGTCTGTGAGAACTGTAAGCACGGGCAGCAGGATGCGCCGGCGCACTGCGATTCCCCGGGTAGCAGGAGCCGATACCTAAGCGCACAGAAGCCTCGCATCAAAAATCGACAGAACCTGAAGCCGCTGAAGCCAGACATGGCTTTCGAGGTACTGAGCTATGCTTCTTATATCTTCTTCTGTTTCTCTCCTTGAAACTCCGAAGCCCAGAGCTCCAACACGAAGGGCAGTGTGACAAGCTACTCAGAGGCCCAGGCTGTAGGATGTCGTGCGGCTTCTCATTCCCTGAGCGAATCTCCTGAAACGCTTCAGTCTGAGATATGCTGCTTCAGTTTACCACTGCCACATGCCGTAGAGCATCCTGATCGAAACGCTCTTTCACCTCTGGAAAGTGTTCCAGAGCTTCTCTAAAAATTTCCTGCGCGGCTTTGGAGGCTTCAAGACCAGTAGGCTGGCGCGTGATGGCTCCGCAAAAACGTTGTCTATGGGCGGATGATGCCTCACGAAGAGCTGGCAGAGTGATCTTCCGCCGTTCGAACCTGGCAGGAAATTTTGTAGCTGTTGGTGTAGCTGTTGGGATCACGAGATGCCGTACTAGCTACATGTAGTTGGGTCCAACTATGTGGTGAGAAGCCGTATTAAGCGCCACAATACGAAGATACAGGGGGCCCACTTAAGTGACTGTGCCTGAAGTCAACCCGCCACACGTCTGGCGTGAAGTCAAGCCACACGCATGTTATTCTATGCCACTCCCAAGACCTTGCGGCCTACGACAGGATTGCTCTTGCACAACCAAATCCCGCATATCCCCCATTCCGGCCCCCACGCCTGAGACTAGGTTGTCGAATCCTTTTATAAATCACTCGCTATCCAAAACGATTTGCGCGGAAATCGCCGATGCAACGTTCAGCCCTCCTCCCAAGCCCAACAAGGTCTTGGCATCATGCTCGTGCATGATTGTTGACCTAAATAAGTGACACGCCCGACACTCACATTGATTCAGCATCTCAAGTCTGCATTTAAAGTCGTCAGCTCGTAAAAGATCTTCTGCCTCATACGTACACCCTTGGAGCTTGCAGGGCCCCAGGGCCACATTTCCATTAGATGGCTTTGCCCCAGAAAAGCCGACTTCAGGTAGTGATACTGCTGCAGAGCCTGATCGTTGTTTAGAGGCCACTCTATACGAGACTGACGATGAAAACCATGTGGCTGTGTATCCTGTCTATGTCTTCTGGTCTTGCGGCCAAGGTGCTCAAAGTCAGTGGTGTCCAGTGGCTCCCTTGTTGGCTCGTCCTGCAACAACTCAGCTGACGATGCCCATAAGAGAGGCTGCATTTAAAAGGGCGGCGCGCCTCGGGGCAGTGCAACTTGTCCAAGTAAGGATGCGCTATAGCCTGTTCGAGGCCACGATGGACACTCAGTGCAAGTCTGGAATGGCACAACCTCCACGCACTCAGAATGAAGTGACAGAAAGGGACGGATAGACAAATGGGCCGGCGTGCAGGTGGAGGTACGGTTGATGCTGACACTTCCATGGATGCTTAGGCAGTTGCCTCCTCGACGCTGAGCCTGCTCACCGGATCCCAGCGCAGCATCTTCCTTAGGATGTCCTTAGCGAGTAAGTGGTAGACTCTGGTAGACCCTGTGCAGGGCCGGGCACCCCACTTGCGCTGGCTCTGGCATGGATGGGAAGACCTGCAAGTGAAGCCAGTTTTGTCAAGCACAAGGTCAATCACAGCCATGAGCCGACTGCTCCAGAATGGCTGCTCGCAGCCCGACAACCGTCTCTCTGGTCTCTGCGGTCCGTGCCAAGCCTCCGGGAAGGTTTTCTTCTTGTGGACAGGCAGCGACCTCAGCACAGAAGACACTAAGGAAAGCAGGCGTACGAGAGTAGGAGTGGCACCTACGGAAGCCAAGGCTGCCACTTGATGAACTTACGGCACTTTTCATTTGGAATCTTCATGAGCTCCTGTGAAGTCAAGGTCAATGACTCAGAAGTATTATCCTGTGATAGGGCAGTAGCCTGAGAATCGGGAGAGCCCAGAAGATCAATGATCATGTCCAGCTGGTTTTGTGTACTTTGCCTTGGCTGGTAGAAAAGAATTGGCCCGGTCAGCTGCTCAATAACCCCTCAGGAAGGCAGCGCTTCCAGGGCCCATGCCCAGGGAAAAGTGGCCTGCGAGTCGACATCTCAGCCAAAATGCAACCAATTGACCTCAAGGTCGCCCCAGCTTTGCTGGTGGGTGCTGCATGCAAGCGGCACGCAAGTCTTGGAAGCTGTGAGCTTCCGGCCAGATGTCAATGGCACCTCAGCGCAAGCGCGTAGCTCGACCAACAACTCTCGCCCAGGGGCTGTAGCCGGCTGGCTACCGCCCTAGCCTTGCGGCCTCTAAGCTGCTTACAGGAATAATCTGTCCACGAGCACAGCACCTGGGGCGGGCTAGACCCGAACACTTGAGAGAGAGCCTTCGCCTTTTGCGAAGCGGCATGCCTCCGGAGCACGGTACCATCGTGTACAGACGTACCTGCCGGTCCATGAATATACACTCTACTATTTTATAGTAGTTTCCATTTTCTTTTCCATTACCCCTATATAAAGAATCCAAAATTGTCAGGAGGAGATTGAGGTGACGTTGAGGTGACGAGGGGCACTCGGTCATTGGGCACACCCACTCCTTGTCCGAGAAGCGTACCCGTGCCAAGCCAAAGTCGCAGATCTGAGCATAGCCCGGAACATGAATCAAAATGATCGCAGCAAACTCCGAGAGCTGCCCAAAGAATACAGGCTCAGTACATACTAGACGATTTATCTTGCTACTTGTAGATGATGCTCCAGATGCCCTTTGGACTTTCGTGCTTTCAGCTTACGGGTCCAAATAACCATATTTCCGCAACTGGCACACCACAATTCCAGGCATTCAGGCAATCAGAAATGTTGACAACATAAATAACTGACACAGTCAAACTATGAACGTGCTGAGAGCCGCAATTCTTCAGCCAAACCGTAACGCTATCTGAGAGGCATCACGCTGCACGTACGCCGTATGCTTTTGCATGCTATGCATGTCCAACGACTCCCAACGACGTCTCATGACAGGCCTTGAGGTCGCAGTTGCTGTTAACAAGAAGATTTCGCGGTTTGAGATCTCGGTGAATGACCTGCGCGAAACACAAACTTGATGATGAATGGTCCAGATAGACGCGCTCTGCGGTGTCCATCCATGTTCGCCAGAGTCTGCGCAGCTCCTCATGAGTGACCTCAACCTCTTTTGCAAGCTCAGGGCTCCGTATCAAGAAGGCAGTGGAATGTAGCGGGCGCTCTACCCAATGCAGCAAGAATTCCCCCAAACCATGAACACTCGTTGGTATCCATGCCACATGTGAGGCCTTGGAGCCTTGGAGTTACCTGCTGCTGTCGAGTTTGCTCCTATCACTTTACAGGTCCTGTTGCGCTGGAATAATTTGAACAATAGGCGAATCAATGATTGCTCCATACAATTCCATAAACATGCGGTTGAACTGCCGCGCCTGAGCTGAATGAACGTATTTCATGCCACGGAGGATCTGGTACAGAAAGAACCTGGACTGCAAGAGCTCTACTTCGCCATGCTGTTTTGCTGTCGAAGTCACCGTCACATATCATGGACGGGGGCCACTAGGATTTCGCGCTACATTTGTGCGGGAAAAGACAGGGACTTGGCTGGCAGTGATCATCTGTCAGCATCTGAGAAGACCTCAGCAGAAGCTGCATCAGGGAACTACAAAGCGCCTCTGCCAATGAGCATGTGGGCATGTGGAACAGAACTGGGGCAGCTCACCTCAAGGTAGATGCCAGATCTGTCTCCATGAGCTCCGAAACTACATAGAGCTCCTGCCATGAGGGTCTGCTGATTCTGCAGATGCCGAGTCTGCACTGACGATCCATGGCGAAAGCTGAGCGCGTTTTTACCGCATGCAAGGTGCACCTGGAAGGCATACCTCGAACCCACCATGAAGATGTTCTTAACCTGGCAGTGACAGACAGACGCAGCATCTTGACGGTCAACACGGATGTCGGGCTGCTAAGTCTTAAGACACACATGAAAATCTGAGCATCATCCCTCCCCACACGGCCTGCATCAGGTTTTCGTGCTGAAGATGCCGCAGGATCCGGAGCTCCCGCAACGTGCGCTGGGCAGGGGGCAGCACTGGCTAGAGAGAAAGGCCACCTAGTTCCACTCGTCCAAAGACACGTGTTCTGATTTGCTCGTCCATGTTGGTTGTAAAGGGGCGTGGCTTCGGTCTATGTCTATGGCTTTGATGTGGGCGGCTCCTTGATGTGGGCTTCCGGCACTTACCAGCCTTAGCGATCGTGATGTGCTCGAAAACACCCTCGATCTTCTTGAGAGCAACCTTCTCATCAATCTCCTGACACATGTTGACGAGCAAGCAGCAACATAGGATGAGCGCATCTAAGTCCATCCCGATGCTGCAGAAACACTCTGGAAGGCAAGCAAACACAGGAAATAATTGCAACATCAAGGGACGGGGCGTGCTGGATGACACTCTCTTGCTCATGCTTTGATACCAACTGACGTCCACCCGCTTTGCAAGCCAACAAAGTACTATCTCCTCTTGGGTTGGTTTGAAGGGGTATGTTCGGACCTTTTGGCCAGCAGCATTGCCAGTGAGTCGTTGTCTTCTGGAGTGCCAGTTGCACCGTTTGCTCATTGCAGCATTGGTGCTGCCTGATTGCCTATCCCTGTTGCACAGCAGCCATGCCGTCTTGTCAGCACAAAGTGTTTGTGGCAAAGACTCTGGTGACATCTGGCGACGTGAGCAGGCTGTCTCTGCAATCTCCTCTCAATCACTTGCTGAAACTTTGGCTGCTTGATTCATATACAGTCCCAGAGCGATTGAAAGCTCGCCTCACTTCCACACCTCGGCAGACATGAGCGCCATCCAATGCCAAAGGCCCTATGATTCTGACCAATCTTTTGCTTCTAGTGCTGAGGCTGGTAAGAGCAAGACACTACGAATCTCAGCAGATCCATCCGCGTTGATGACACACTGCGAGTGCATCTTCACCTGCAGGCTAAGAAACTGCATAGCATCCAACCTCTGGCAGATTAACTGTAAACTCGCACCCACAGAAACTGGCCGGGCGCACCCCCTTCCAGCCAGGCTGCATCCACTCCTCAGCCAATTTTGTACAAAATGTCATGTTTGCTTAACACCAGTAGCACGTTTACCCAGCTGGGTCTTTTACCCAGCTCTTCCAGTCGTCCCAGTCGATCTTCATGGCATCCTCATAGCGCACCGCACGGCAAATGCTCCGGCAGCACTTACCCACGGCAAGATGCCGTGCTCCTGAAGGTTTGGTAGCTGCCTGGGCTGCATGCGAGGAGGCAGGTCCTGCAAGCATTCGGCGGCGTTAGGTTTTCATGAGTTACCCTATACAGAGCTAATGCGGGCTACCGCTCGAAGTCAGTCTTGAGGCACGGGATTGCTTTGCTATCCTTGGGAACTGAGGGCCAGATACGCTGAGAGGTGGCTGTCAGCCATGTTTCACCCCTGTCCACAGCTATGTTGAAATCACATGGCCTGTCACTGCGTCCTGAGCTGACTGCTATGAAAACGGATTAATTCCAAGCGCCCTCAAAATGCATCCAACGTGATCCAAGCCAAATGCTGTGCATCTAGAGTTTGCATCGATTCGGAGACCAGCTCTTGAACCACAAATGAGCCGCGGCCAAAACCCTTTTCGATTTTGAACCTTTGGTTCAAGTAGCGGCGTCCTATCACCCGCGCCTGTCGCAGACTGATGCGGCCCAGGAATAGCTGATGCGGACGCATCTCTTATTTTACTGAGACGCCAACACAGCCGCCAGCTATCACCCACAATGATGCGGCCAATCTTTATTTGAATCTTCAGATAAATTTCCGCTGGGGGGTTTCTGCCGGTGCTCAGATAATGCGGACGGAATACTGCGACTGTTGCAGGTGTTTGCGCAAAGGTGACATGAAGTGGGCCGTGGCCGGTCCTTGCTGCCAGTTAGTTTTTGCTTCTGCCATAAATGCTTTTGCGCCAGGCAGGGGCGACAAACATGTGATGCAGACCGTCAGAAAGGGCCTTGGTGGGGACATTGTAGAACTCTTGGTGCAACTTATCCTGCGCAAGACGTCGGATGCTCCGGCTTTCTGTGCGTAGGCTGCGCCTCGATGATAGAGCGGACCACTGCAAAGTCGTCCGACATCCTTGACCTCTGCATGGTCAGAGGGTCCAATGATCTCAGGCTGATTGACATAGTTTGACTGGCCTCTGTAAAGACCCTGCGTGTACAAGTCGTGGACTCAGCAGCTCTCTCGGGCCAAATGGCGAGCGGAGGGGCCGAAGTGGAGGAGAGTAAATTGGATGAAGCTCAGAAAGCGATGCCAGGCACATGCAACCGAGCACTCCTGATCCTCGGCTGAGCACACAATGCCATAGGCTCCGTGACCTTGGCGTAGATGGGAGAATCATCAGATGCTCCACGAACAGGTCTCATCTTTATGAGGAAGCATATGGGATCAAGCCCTCAAAGCTCACCGCTCATGGGCTCATCGATCTGGTACCTCTTTGGAACCTGCAGCTTCCATGAATTTGCCATCAGCGCAAGCTAGCCCACATCCTGGTTTTAATCACAGCTCGCGCGCCTCGAAGGTGGAGCCCTGCACCGAGAAGGAGCATGTCTCCAAGTCCAAACTATCCACAGGCATCTCCTCAGTTAAACACCGCCACTTGATGCTACACCTGGCTCTTACACAGCATCACATATGAGACTCTCAGCGTACAACAGCTACAACAAAGCCTCAACTTAGTTTGTCCAAGGCACTGAATACCGCACCAAGGACGGCGCTCAAAGATCCCCTCTACTTAAGCCAATGCAGCGGGCGAGCTGGCTTAAGGCAAGTAGGTACGTCGAGATCATCAGCCCAGAAGGCATCGCGCAACCATGCCTGACTTTGCAGCTTTGCGTAAGGGACCAAAAAACACATGGGGTCAAAAATCTGCAAGAGCCTGACAGCACACAGACACTCTCGTAGAGGAAATTTTCCGAGCACTTGATGAATGTTCCGACACTGTCACTGGTTGACCTCGTTCCTTGTACTGATTTACGTAGTTCTGCACGCTCAGAACCTGCATAGCAGAAGAGAGCTCAGGGAGGAAATGCAAGACTCGGAGCCAGCTGGCCACTTGTCACAACATCACGCCAAGAAGACCCTCATCCTCAGGGTCCTCGAGCCTGAATGTCCGTATTGTCGGCTGTCGAGCTCGGCGCCACAATCAGTGGCCCCGGGAAGGCGACGTGGAAAGCCTTGTCTTTTCTGCACCCATGCGAAATGATGTGGAGTGTCGTGCTTTCTTGCAAGTGCAGTGGCTCCCCACCCAGTAGCCCTATCACCTTACATGGCTCCACCCCTTGCAAGCATCATCTGAGCGTCGGCTTTTATTCATGACCTGGGCCTTATGCGGCATTTTTTATCCATGGCCCCTCAGCTCGTTTACCTTACATAAGTCCTGTATTGTACCTTGAGAAAATCACCTGATCTCCTTCGCCATGTTGGAATCTGTACTCGGCTCTTATCGCAAAGGAAACGGTGGCCTATCTTGTTCAATCCGCGGCCCCTATCTAGTTTCCAAAGGAACGCTGAGCCCAAATGCAAAAACACCGTCGCACCTAGCCTTCTACTCTCTTACGCAAAGAAATGTCGCTGCTCATCTGAAGCAGCCCCTGTCTACGCCACATCTTCAGTGTGGGATGCAAAGCTAAACTCTAGTCCTTGCATGCCCTTGCCGAACACAATTCTTGCCTGCCTGCATTTCGTTGGCTGGGCAGCGAGGGGCATAGGCCTTATCACAAGTTCGAGCATGTGCCAGGAAACTGATCCATTGTTGAATATTGTCTTCACACATGCCCCAAAACCCAACGATCCCCATAACATGACAACGAGCCTGATGAGGGGTCATACCAGTGTGGCAGGCAGCCCAATAGCATCAAAAGACTCCAATGCAGCAGGTGCTTGCACTTCTACACTGCCAAGAACCAACTATACAACCCCGTATCACCCCATATCACCCTATACCGTGTATTACCGTAGATTCCCTATATAACCCCAGTCCTCCGCCTGGGATCCCAGCACGCAACGCAGTAAAGTCAGCTGGCCGCCGGCTGAGAGCCCGGACCTGCACCAGGGCTTCGCAAGGACACTGTGCTCAGATGCGGTCAGCTTTAAAACCGTTGTTAATGCTATTAGTGTTATTCGGATGATTACTCTTGCCAATATTAATGGTATTATTAATATGTTTACGCATGTCTTGAGGGCCCCAAAATACTTGCCTCAAGCAATCCTGGCCTCCAAAGAACCAACTTCTTTGGCCAAATGCTGATACCTGTGGTCAGCAGCGAGCGTCAGATGGCTCAAGATTTCTTAGTTTCCGTGTTTCCGTGATAAGCACGGAGAGAAATGGTCCTCCATCTGCGGGACGCAGAAAGCATCTTGAAGCCACTTCAAACAGGGACCCCGGCAGGCGCGACAATTCTGTATCCACCTGCCACGGCTTGCTAGTCAGGTGTCTTCGAAAGCTCTAAGAACACGCGTTTATACTTGCGAAGGGAAGACCAATGCTGCTGCTTGAGAAGTTGTATGCACAAATGACGGCTGGCTCTGTTGCAACAGCAAAGGCGGTGGCCTGCAGGCTCACCGGAAACAAATGGTGGCAGAGAGCTCTGGCCTCAGCGAGCAGTGCTGACACAAACATGTTCATGTCTGCTACGCTGACTCATAATTTGAAATTTTGTTGTATGCAACAACTGTGGCATGGCAAGCACGAGCTACGCCCACGCGAGCGTCTGCAGTAGAATGCCATTCAGACAAAGGGGCACCGCTCGGTCGCAATGCAATGCCGTAGCCTTGTGCTTGCGGGCACAGTGCAGCAACGCAAACTTCAATGAATGCTGCTGCAAGATTCAGAACTGCACTCTAAGCGTGTACCATGTTTCATCCAAGCTGATACATTGAAGTGTTTGTTTCGGTGCCTCGCATGAAGCAGCCGGGGCACAGCCGAACAGCTCAGCAGGCCGGCCAACTGGGCACTCCGCCTGAAAAGATAGCAACACGAAGTTGCGATGGCTACGGCTACATTGCTGGATGGCAATGAGAGACCATTGCATGCGCACGCTACCCGCTATGGTGGGCTGCGAGGATATCTTTCAACTGCTGCACAGCTGAATGTCGAAAACAGCGGCACAGAAAAGGGACCCGACCCCCTACACTCAGAAGTGCAAGCAGCATGTCAGAAAACAGGCTGCGGTTGGTCCTTCCTACGAGCTAAGCTGAAAAGCTGTTGAGGCAGGATGGCCAGGCGCTCGTGGAGAAAGCCTCACATACTCCACAAGCTTGCCTCCACCACAGCCCTACACCGTATAAGATCAGAGAAATACACACTCGCAACTTCGGCATTTGTCGAAGCTGCGAGCGGACCTGAAGGATTGGATCATCACATCATTCCATCTTATTCCGGCATTCAACAGCCTTCGCTAACCTGCAGCCTCTTGCCTTAAAGACTCTTACAGAAATCCGAACAAGCTCATCAAATGATATTCAGACGTTGGGTATGGTGCATTTACCATCCTTCAACGGTCCATGCTGATGGAAAGCGGCACTGTCACACGTTACACGACTCGCTTGAAATGATGTTGGAGACTGTGCATGGGCCTGTTTCCCGTGGTGGCTTGAGACTGTGTACTCGCACTTGACTTGAGGACCCTAAAATTCTGTGCAACTTGTGAAAGGCTTTCAAGCGCGCCTGCAACGCCGCACCTAGGCTGGAAAAGCACTGCCAATGAGTTGATCTCTCTTTGCAAACCCTGCCTGGAAATCTTGATTAAAGCCTGATCCCTGACGAGTGCAGGTGGCGCCTATTCCCTGTGATTCTTCTGTGCTCAATCGAGCATGAATGCTATCATGCTACAACATCTAAAACGTCTAAAACCTATGACCTCGATATCCAACGCAATGGCAGCATCTTGCAAGCCAGGAATTTCCTGGTTGATGGAAAGCCGCACTACCTGACTCAATAACGCAGGTCCCACGGTCGCTTGCGCGAGGGTGGAAACCGAAGATGAGCTGAAGCTTGTTGCTCGAGAAACCGCTATGATCAAACAGCTTGACTAGACGAAGCCAAGTACGGTTGAAAGTAGCACCATCCTCCAGCATCAGAAGGGTACATAAATTGCAGGCAATGCCTGGAAGAACACATACTGGCTGAACAGGGCAGGGCCCAGCGGTGCCAGCAGATGCATCAAGAAGTCCCTAAGAGGGCCAAAAGTGTTGACTTTTGCAAAGCATTTGCAGGCTCCCCTCAAAGAAGCTACTTGTGCTTCTTAGCCTTCTTCCCTTTCTTGTCATTTGTCGGAGTGGACAGCTCATGCTCGCCTTCATTGGGGTTCTCCTGCAAGTCGACTTGACTTACACGTTTGTTGGCTCTGTCTATACCTGTTTCAACGAGCATTGCCAGCTGCTGCTACATGCTACAGGCGTCATATAGAGTAGGTGTAACCGCTTTCATCTCAGTTGATAGTGGGAAGCACAATGGAAGCTAGCTTATGGAGACAGGCTACTGCACGACAAACATTCTGTGTCACACATGGCTTCTCTTCCTGTTCCACTCGCTTCAGCTTTCCCATGAGCTTCTTGAGCTCGCCAATCGTGATCTTGCCGTCTTTGTCTTCGTCAAGGAGCCTTTCTGTACAAAAACCACAAATGCTGAATTCCTCTCGGCCTAATTGAAAGTTGGGTGCACTCAGGACTGTCGTTGGTGACGATCTGTGAAGTCAAGTGCCCTCAAACTTCAAATCTCTTTCCCGCCGTGGTGCTGGAACATGATGTCAGCATCACCTTCATAGCCCATTCGTTCCACGCTGGTTACCTGATCTGATGCCGGACTGGTGCGGGCTAGGGGAGTCGCATCAGCATGGAGGTGTCTGGCTTAGGTTTTCAGGAACTAACCAGTGCCGCAGAATGGAGTCAAGATTCAAACTCTTGGCAGTCCAGCATCTTGTCGTGAGACGTGTCGAGCGTTTTGAAGGCTTCCTGCGGCAAGGAATGGAAATCATCTCATACACAAGGCAACACTGCATGCCGCAGAGCCAGCATCTGTCATCTTACTTTTGATTCAGCCAACTCATCCTCCTTATCAGTATTGTAGTATGTTGAAAGTGCTTGCAAAACAGCGCAGACTTCAAGCAGACTTCAACAGAAAACAAACTGCAGTATGCTGCCAGGGTCACAAGCAGCAGCTATGGTCAGATCCGTCCTCGATCTTTCCAAACTTTTTGCATAAGAAGTTCTTGAAGGCCCGCACAGGACCTTCAGACGAGAAGCGCTTGTTTATGACATCTTGATGAGGATGGACGTGGTTGTTTCTCACTACAATCTCTCGAGAACCACTAAGGAAGCTCCTATAGGCCACAGATACCTACCTATAATCCCTGTGGGCCCTGGGCTTAACGTGGCTGCCGGGATCAAGCCTAAGCTTCCTAAAGCTTGTCTACACAGACTTACACCTGTGAGAACTGGTACAACTTGCACTTTCCATAAAAAGGGGACCCCAATACATACCCCGAAAAAACTTCAATCCTTATTCTAGGAACCTCCAATAAGGCATCCCTAATCGTTGAAAACTCCCAACTGGATCCTATAACCACAGCCTTTCTTGATGAAGTCCACCTCGGTCATCCTGGGATTGGATTCTCTGCCACAACGGAGAAGTCAGAGCAACTCCACACTTAATCCACCCGCTTACTACCCCCCCTGTTGTAATACAAAGTGCTCGTGGGAATACCTAATCCGAGCTCCTAGATCTAAAGAACTGTTTGGGCCAGATAAGGGGTCAAAGACTGCTTTACAGGCAGGGGCACTTTTGGGCTGAAAACCCTTCACAATTCACGCACATACAGACTCAAGGACAACCACAGGAAGGCTTTCCAAAATAATTGGTGAAACTGCTTTTAGATTGATGTTGATTTGGTCTTCAAAGGGTTCTTATTTATGGTGTAACTGTCTCTGATTAGAATCAGGAGCTCCCTTCAAGGGGGCTTAAGGTGTTGGGAGACTTACTTCCGCTGCTGCTCTGGAAACCAGAACAGACAAGCTGATTCTGAGACCTGATGTGCTAAAACGTGCTAAAAAGAAGTTATTAGGAATCAAACGTTCCCAACCTGCGCCTTACAGAGCTTGCGTGACAGGGCATGTTGATAGAAACACCCCCTAGAATAAAGCACCGGGGTTCTTTTGTGGAAGTCCACGTTTCTCTTTGCTTGTTCTTTTAGGGAGAAGGCCTTGTTGTTGAAGAGCTCGGATTAGTCTTGGAGAATTGCTGCTCAGAGGATTTAACATTTCAGTAAGAAAGCGAACTTGCATTTAGCGGTATGGTTTAGCTTTCTTGCTGGGGTCTAGATCCAGGAATGTTGCTTAATATGGACGTTAAATGGATTTGAATGAACCTTTTCATCTTTTCAAAGGTCGTTGGCTTTGGAGGCTACAGTTCCGAAGATGACACCCCCGTAGTGCAACTGTACTTATCATCGGGATTCTGTAGCAGCAGCACAAGGCCAACAAGCAAGGAGTGCACATGCAGGCTTATTTGAAAGAACACGCCGTGCTTGCCAGGGGCTGTCCGAACTCGGATTTGGTGATCAAGCCTTCGTTGTCAACATCCTGGGCTGCTGGCTTGGATTTTGAGAGGCCCTGCACGGCTATATTTGGATTCTGGTGCCCAAGTGCTTAGGAAGAGAAAAGAGGTATGCGTCTTCGCATGTATGTACACCAATCAGCAAAGCCAACTATACTTAGACGACAGGCTGTCCAGCCCAATCTAGTCGGACTGGTCCAAAGACGCAAAGAGTGCACGAAGCTACTCTGCAGGAAGCACTGGGGACCCTGCCACCAAGTCGAACAGTGCGTTGGCATCTCCGGGATAATTGTTTCTGGTGAGGTATTTGACCATCCTGGGCTCTGCACCATGACCCAAACTAGAAGCCAGGCTCTTCCAAAGTACAAACACAGCAACCAACGGACCCAACTGCTTGTTGCCAGGGTAGGTGATGAGTCTGATGGGTGCTCTTGGCTATTCAGCTCTAATGCATTGCACACGGCACGCCAATCTGACTGTGATTTCTAGAGTCTGCCGTCTTAGCCACATGCTGCCAGGCCACTCTTCTCTTGTGACCTCTTGCAGGTGTGCTGTAGTTAAAGATTAACACTACTTGCATATATAGCTCTTAGGCTAATGCAGGCCTCAGGCCAAGCCTCTTACCACATGGACACCAGGGAAGGTTCCTGCTACCGTCACCGACCCCGAATGCCTGGCCATCGTTGCCGCCTCCGAGTTCCTCAAAGGCACCTCGCACCAGAATGGCTGAGAAACACGCAAAGTCTATCAGCCTCCTGCGTCTTACTTCCCGTGGGAGGGGCAAATCCGATCCTTCACATGTCTGGGATGTTTGCGCCTTGGATGCCACTCTTGCCTTTTTTCCGTGCTTCTGCAAGCATCGTATCTTTGTAGAACCTCGGCGAGCTTACAAGCCCCCCGGACACAAAGATGAAAACGCTGTTTGTGGAGTCTCTGCTGCCAGCCTTCTCTTGTAATGCAATGCCTGGTAAAATGTTGTCGTCTTTCTGGGGTACGAAGGCGGGAGACTTGCAAGACCAACATAGAAATAAATCTCAGAATAACATACAGCAGGACGATGCACAGCCTGAGCCACTGTCTGTCACCAGAAAAGCTCCTATATTCAACATACCAGTATCATGAAATGTCTATGTATGGCAGGTTCAGCCAAGTGACTGCTTGAAAGTGTTGAGCTCCTGAGGCTGTCGGCAGCTAATGTTAAGACTCCGATGCAAAGAACTTACTCAGACTATTGTCATGCACAGTCCTGCACGGGATCTCCAACCTTTATCTTGCATTTTTCGCATGATGTGCACGCAGCTCCCATGGCAAGAGGAGATCGAGGAGGCGGCTGTTAAAACTCGGTTTTTGCCGGATCTTGGGGAGCTAAGAGTAGGCAGGTCAGCTGATGCGGAGTTTGGTGGTTGCGACCGTGGTGTTGATTCTATTGTTCACTATACGAGGCTGGGTTGCTTTCAAGACGTTCTGATGACAGCGACTGAGAAGACTTGGAAGCTGCGGGCACGACAAGCGCGCTGATCCGGCTTCCTATGTTTACAGCATCAACATGTTGAGCTTGGCGTAGCAGCAGCAACAAGAAGCAAAAAAGGTAGCGGGCATGGAAAGTGTAGTAAGAATAGGAGTGCAGCGGTGCAGCGCAGTGCTTACGAAAAAGGTCTGAACCTCCTTCCATGCACAAGAAGCACGCCCGCAGCTCCTGCGACACAAATGGGGGGTGTGGGGGCATTCTTCCGCAGAGCAGTGGCAGCGACCAAGATGATGACAATCAAACGACGGCAAGAACCTTATCAATTCTGTGTATTAAAAAGGCAATCGGAAACAGTGTGCTGAGTGTACTGCAGATGCGGATACGATGGAAACGAACTCAAGTCACAGTTAACTCATCGTTGATGGCCTTATAGGGGGGGGGGGGTGATGTAGAATTGGTGACAAGTACTGCTGCATCCGTTCACTCAGACCAGGCCATGTCATACAACGACAAGCTCCTGATGGTGGTGCAAGCCTCAGGTTGGTTCGGGTAGCCGGGTCAAGTCCTTCTGTAGGTCCTACTGATGATCACTACCCGTAGGTCAGCTTCATGGTTGGAAAAATGCGTTCTCGTGAAAGTGATTTTCTTCCTTGCTGGTCCACACTTCGTGTGGGTTCTATACGATCCTGCATCTCGATGCTGCTCAATTCCATGCCTTCTTACGGGACACGTGTCTGGGACAGATACTTAGCCGGCAAGTTGCTGTCCGTTGAAGGCAGACTGTCATGCTCAGGCCCCAGCCGCATGGTAGCCGACATGAAGCACCTTCAGGCTGAAACAAGCCACGCAGAAAGCCAACTCGAATCCCAAATGATCCTGATGCCCAGTGACCCGTAGTCACCATCATTAACTTCCTGACATGGCTGCTTGACTCTTGATTATGGAAGGCCTCCCACCAAGGGTCGTGAAGTTTGGTCGCATCTAGAAGCTCCGTGAACTTCTCTGAGAAGCGCGGCGCGAACCTGAGTTAAGCATGCAGCCGCACTTCCGTCTGGTAACAGACATCCAGCACAACCCTGACAACCCCTGCAACCCCTAATCTCAATGTCAGGCCGAGGCCTGAGCTGGCCATGTTGAGAAACCCTCTTGCAATCTTGTGCAGTCCACAATTTCACGCGCACACACACACAGACACACCCTCAACGTCACTGTAACAAACACTCCATCTAACGCTCTCACAAACAGTCACCCTTCGAGGGGCATGGCATCATCCTCGCAGAGAAGGTACACATCATCCGAGTCCTGCGGCTCGGCGGCCACGGCATTTTTCATGGAACTTGCTCTGATGGGCAGGGTGCTTCAAAGTTTGGGTGGGCTGTCGAGGACGCACAAAACATGCAAACCTGAATCACCTGCTATGTGAAGCCTAATCTGCCTTCCACCGTTGCACAGAAAGTTTTCCCGTCCTTGTCCAAAGCGATTAACTCGCAGGCAGCATGCCTCAACGCGTGAGAAACATCTGCCTTCACGAGCTCACTAGCAAACTTGAAGTATGTCCAAGCTAAGTCGGGAGCAGAGAGAGGGCCAGCCCGACGGCTCCGCGGGTGAGGACGTAGCCAAGAACTTTCGACCGAGGTGTTCTTGCGTCCTATGTCATGCACTGTGGCTCAAAGGTGCTGCCTCCGCGTGCATACATGTATGCGACATAAGCATATATACAAATATGTAAACGGACTATGTGCTGAGGAACAATCGTTTCAAATCTCTAGCCAACAGGAGGTGCGGAAATTCCCTGCTGCTCTTGCCTCAATTCCCAGAGGAGTGACAGTACGGACTGGCACCTGGTACAGAAGCGAAGCAAACTTCAGGAGCAGCGATGCAAAGCCAACATCTGGGGTGTGCCTTAATTCCAGAATAATTGCACACTAAGCTTCTTTGTATGAACTTGATTCTCAGTAATGCTGCAGTGGACGGCAATGGCCCCAGCAGCTGTAGCTGCCTCATCCAGCTGGACAGCTGATCCATCGACAGCTCGGATCCACTCCGCCTCGCGCTAGTACGTCATAAGTCGGACGCACAGCAGTTGCCATGAAACTTAACTCACCCTGCGCCCCTCACTTGAGGTAATTAAGGACAGTCAGACATGAATATGATGCTACAGAGCAGCAAAAGCTCAGACATGTAGGCTGTAGAGATTCCACTTGACTGTGTGACAGCTCATGTGGTCCCCACGGGGCACCCGGTTCAGCAACTCTGGAAAGCGCTGCAGCTGTTGCAGGAACTCCAGCCTGCCATGCTGCCGAAATTATCAAGTCACATGCTCCCTCTGAATCCTGATGTCCCTGATTCAGATTCATTCATATTCATTCCACTCAGATTCATATTCACTGTCCATTCTCTGCCTTCGTTTCGACTGGCGCTCCAAGCTGATGAAGAGCACCCGATGTACTCCGGTTGAAGGATTCGATCTCTGGTCCCTCGGCCAGTGCAGAAGCACCAAGCTTATTGCTAAAGCTGTTACGCATGAGAGTTTGCAAAAGTGGTGCTCAGCAAGCTGAGTCCTGAGTGCATGCAAGATCTGGGTACAAGCCACCTTGACTCCAAGGGCCCCGGCTTCTTGAACACTTGCCTTTGCTCCAGGAGCCTGTGACCTCTGCAACGACATGACCCCTCATTTCGTGTGAAAGACTCTCATGTGGGCTGCATGCCCTTGTCGCTCTTCGCGAAACGAGGTCTGGACGGAGTGCCCGCGCCTTGGCCAAATCGGCTGAGAGTGCCTTGCTGATGTCATGGAGATTCTCCTATGCCTCATGTGTGGATGGCTTGATGTCTGCATCGAAATTCAACAACCTTTTCCCGTGCAGCACTTGCAGGTGCATCTTGCATGCACCGTTCCTGTACAAGCAGTGCCAATATTTCACACGGCCTGGCTTAGTCTAGCTGATCTAACTTTACGCTCTGGGGTGGTTCGTCATCTGTGTCGTCATCTGACTCGCGTGGCTGCGGGGCCATGCGAATCTTCTTTCGCTTTGGTGCACACGTCATGGTGATGTCGTCCTCATAAGCGCCGCTTCGCTGGCAGAATGCACGGAAGCCTGCAGGACTCAGGAACTCAGCTTCCTGTTCCCCTGTTGAGCATCGGCCCTGCCAGGATTTTACAGACAGCAACGGAGTTGGTGCATCGCAGTTGTACTCTACAACATACACGAACTCCATTTGAAGTTTGCAGTCTGTGCTGAAGAGGTAGAGGTGGCCTGGCCCGGTCTTAAATTGTGCGATGAACTGCGCAACCAAGCAGCCAAAGCCGTTGCACACAATCTTGTCCTTCGGGAGGTTGGCACCCAACCCGTTCACGAGCAGGCAGGAATCTAGAAACTCGGCCAACCGTACTCCAAGGTCCTGCCAGTAACCATCGCACTGAAAGTAGATGCAAGCATAGACGCTCTTCTGCCCACCTCTCACAGAGCGGAAGACCACAAGTCCTCCGGTGCCCATCGCTGGATTTCTTCTCAACGCTTAACTCACCAAAGACTTGATCCCAGAGCTGCGCGAGTATATATCAACGTCGGCGGTTTGCTGCTGCAGGACTGCAACAACATTCCTACATAGACGCTGACACAGGAGATCTTCAGTCTACAGTCCTGGCGGTTGAGAAGCGGATGGCAGATGGAGAGGACAAGACATGCTGGCCTGTGATGTGCCCGGCATGGCTGGCTGACAGCACGTCTGCTGGGGTCGTAGGGGATCCTCAGGTACCGTGAGCAGCCAAAGGCCGAAGTACGCCCAACGACAACCAGCAAACAGCTGGGTTAGCTGGGCTGCGTGCTAGCCGAGAAGCCCATGGCCAAGTCCATGTTCGAGGGCAGATTTGTAAGCACAATGTAGCGACAGGTTGATCCAACTGCCCAGTTAATACCAAGCATTGTGATTTCGGCAGTGGTTTCAGTGGTGGCTACTTGTCCAACATGCGGTCAGGTCACAACAACCATGCCTGAGACATGGGCTCTGAAATATGGAGCTCCACTCCTAAGCAGAAGCTGGCTGTCAGGGCAGTGCAAGAGAAGATTGGCACCCCCCCGCGTGAGAAGAGCAAGAAGCAGAGTTCAACAGATGCGCTTATCTCATCAAGACAACGCCTCGAGCCCTGCAAGCAAGGAAAGCCCGCCCTTTTGGACTTGCATTGACGCTTGCATTATGAGTGATCCATGCACTTGCAGTCCCTCTGCAGAACTGGCCAGGCCAATGTGCCGCTGCACCATGGCACCAGCAGGCCCAAACATTCACAGGAAGACAGCCATACACAGTCCAAATAGCACCACCTTAGTTAAGCTGAAATTGAAAACGTTGCTGGGATGGTGCTACCTGTACTGCTAAATAACGATTCCATGCACTCTCCTGAAGGGTCTTCGCCGCCATCTCCGGCTGCAGTCAGAATGCGTTGACAGTGTAAGCTAGAAGAGACACTCTCAGAAGAGCGCACGCCCAAAAAACTACCTGGACAACATCGTCCACAGACTTTGGGCAGTCCACTGTCACTGAGAACCATCATCATGCATGGCTGAGCACAACTTATGGACTGCCAGCACATTTCGAGATACACAGGGCCATGAGCAACACTAGTCCGTCTTGGAACTTTCCGCAGTGTTTCGCCGGCGAAGCGGCTGCATCTCCTGATAAGCTGGGAACTGTCTTCAGGCCTCACGTAGGATGAGGGATGCCTGAAGAAATCCTAGTCGTGCCAGTCGTGCTGTGTTCAAAACAACCCTGAGGGTCCTCCTCATGGCATTTTTCGACGGGCTCTGGGGTGGCCTTTGCAGATGCCAAAAAACACACACGATCCGTCACCATGAACCAGCTGCTCACTGCAGATCCTCACAGTGCTTTGCAAGCGGCTCGGCAGCATCTCTCGCGCGGCCACGCGCAGCGCGCGACGCTGCGGGTCGCCTCGAGGGCCTGTGTGTGCGTGGTGGAATCTCTCAGAGTGCATAAGCTCGAGGCGTGTGCAAATATGCGCAAACATGCACACACGCTCCTAGGCTCCAACCTCTGCCCCCTTTTCCTTTGCGCGACCTGCAGTCTTGCAAGGCTCTGCGGAAGCCGTCTTAACTCTCCAGAAGATCTGCTCAACATCTATGCAGGGCTTCCAGCTTTTTACACATGAGGCCCAGGCCGAACCATGAGCCGAGGACCTGGAGAGGGCCCTGCACGTCCTCATCCGGTTCCCTGGAAAGGCTCAAAGCTTTTTGGTCTTTCAAGGAGTTGCAATGCCAACTGGGGCCCAGCATGTCCGGATAGCTCCACGATTTGCTCTAGCTATCTCTTGTTGGCCTTTTCATGTTCTCTGCAGAAGACTGCACCAAAACAGCCTGGAAGTAATACTGTAGGTCCAGCAATGGACACAGCAGCTGCCATGTTTGCTGCAGGCTGGGATGCGAGCTCTTGCGGCGATCGGACTCGCGCTCGGCTGGCCTGAAACTTGTGAGCAGTCACAGAGAGAAGAGTGGGAATTAAAATACTATGAATTACACCTAGCTTTGCAAACGTAAAACTGCAAAACTGGACAACCGCCAAACGGCACACGGTGCAACTGTTTAGGCACGCTGACGTCGCATCCACAGGAATCTCCACCCAGCCATCCCAGCCTTAGCTTCTCTGCGTTGCCGTCGTCGCGATGCAGCGCGCAGCGCCGCGGCAAAGCGGAGGATTCGCTCAACGGGCACAGTGCGAGGCAAGGACTGTAGCGCCTGAGACACTGGAGCTGGCAGACACAAAGATGCAGATGAAGTGTGGGCCGGCAACAGCACCCCATTCCGGAGAAGTGTCCTATTTGTTTTGAGGGCAACAGCTCTTAATTCTAGAGATGGTACCTGGAGGGCAACCTGCCGAAGCTCCATGGGGTTGTCAAGACTTTGGCTGGTGACGGACATTCTGCCAGCTAGCCTATTCCGGAGTCGCAAACAGAATGTAGCTGCATTGTGCTGTGTTGAAATCGCCTTCGTGGAGCAATCGCTAGACATCCTGCTAGCTTCTGGATCACGGCCAGGGACACAAGGAGTTCAGCTATAAGAACGGACCTCGGCCAGCTGCGCGGCATCATCTGTCATGCGCAAGAGCTGGAAGCGCTTGAGCAGGATCATTGCACAGAGTATCCAGTCACCTCGCACAGTACGACGGCAAGAAGGCTGTGAGAAGAAGAACAAGGCATCTTCAGCTGCAGCAGCAGCCAGAACCTGATTTAAAGCGAGATGCTGAAGGCGAAGCGCTCTGAGTCATCGAGCATGGCATCCTTTGGCAATGAGCAAACATTGCAGCTGCGAAAGGTGAAACAACCAACTCGCTAGACAAGCTAACTCGCATCTTTGAGGCGTTGCCAGGGTCTAGTGAGGTGGTAGCCGCTAAGAGGCTGAGCAAAGCTGAGAGGAGCTACTGAAGAGACTCCATCTTAGCCTTCTTCTTGCGCACGGTTGCTCCCACGCGCTCATGTCAGCAGCATGCCTAGTAGTCCTTGCAGTCCCGTAAACCCTCCCTTGGGCACCCAAAGCTGCGCGCAGGTCTCCACAGCGAAGCCCCCCGAGGCGAAGAGCGCCTCCCAAAGCCGCAGCACCGCAGCACTGCTTCTTATCTCTTGGTCTGCATCGCGACTAGCATCGACTAGCCTGACTAGCAGTGCCTTGGGGACGCCCGGAACCAGCCAAACCCCAGCCCCAAACGCCGAATTACCATGAATTACCGCTGATCGGTCTCTGAGATTGCCCCTGCCAGAAGCACTGCCAGGTCTGTCAAAGCAGTTTGATGGAGGTGGTGCCTCGCCCAATCGAGCGGCCACAAAGATGAGGCCCTGACGGTTCCTCACTTGCTGCTGTACGGCCATGACTTTGCGCAGCAAGCACACTGAATTCACTAAATTGCCTCTGCTCGGTCTCTGTTTCTCTACGAAGAAAAATCACCAACCTGCACCCAAAAAGTATAAAGGACCCTAACGAGGACCAAGCTAAGACCCCTAAAGGGAACGATCCGCACTACAGGCCAAAGCCGAGACTTCAATGTTGACTGACACCCAAAGAGATGCTCGTGATATATCTTGTGGTGCAGGAGTGTTGTACAAGCCCAGCATTCCCAGCAAGTGGAGTCAATCTTGCCAACGAGGCACAGGGTCTCGGAAAGCGGCTCATCATAAGTGCGCAGCAACTCCTGGTAAATCAAACCAAGCACCGCCACATACGGGACAATGGAATCATCAGCGACATAGCTTTGGCCGGATGATGCTTTGCCTACCTGCGGCAGGGAACTGTCAGAGGACTCCTTCAGCCGCTTTGCTCGACGATCTGTGGATGGCGGCTTGCTGTTGGTCTGCAACCTTGATACAGAAGCCACCACACACAGGCCGCTCAAGGTTGCCTCTAGAAAGCCTAAATACTACAGGCGGTCCAGTTTTTCCAGAATGCACAGGAAATCTTCTGTTGCAAGCTTACCTTAGAGTAGACCAAGACACTCGAAGAAGCACCAAAAGGCATCTGCTTCCGCCTCCTCCAGTGAAGTGCTTCCTGGAAGCAAGCCTTACTGCTGCAAGAGTCACCACGTAAACAGGCGAGGACAACAAACCGTCCAGCTTCAGTTCAGGCGCCATACAAAAGGAGGGCAGCAACGTGCGTCGCACCAGGTACGTGCTCGCCAGAGGGGCCTGACATTGTTTGCGAGATGTTGACCTGGGCAAACGCAATGAACCCATTTCAGGGGGTCAAGAAGATTCAAGGCTGACAAGCATCTGACGGCGCAGGGGCAGAAACGCAGTCAAGCCCAGCTGCAATGGCTTCCGACAAGCCCGGAGTTTCGAGGAACTCGTCGCCTGCGTTAGGACAGGAGGACCTCTGACATAGGCTGTCAACCGCCAATGTTGTATGATGTTTAAAGTTTATCGCTTGGTCCTCACGATGCTAGCTCCTTTTCCTCCACCGTGTAATGGAGTCGGAATTATTTTGGGCATTATTTCTTTGGGGGGGTTCTGATGCCGGACTGGCAAGTATTGTAAAAAGTAGCATTTGGGTACATTGACATTTGTTGCTCATCGTCGAGCAGCGTCCCCAGCGGTGCCCTTGGAGGCTACGAGCGCTTTTTAACGTAGCATTTGGGGGTATGCGGAGCCTGTGGCAACACTCATCATTTGGTAGCGTCACAAGGGGTTCTTGGAGGCGGGAAGTGATGGTAAATGCACCTTCCTGCACACCTTAAGAATTGCACCCTTATTTTCAAAATGCGGGGGGGTTGGGGAGGGCGCAGCCCCCCCATTTGCCAAAAATTGGCCGAAGATAAGAACATGTAGCTTCTTGCACGCGTTTGACGTAATTTCCTGCCTGACAACGCTGGAATTTCCATGTTCTCGGCCTCTCCAAAGCAATGCTTTCATTTACGGTATGCGTAAGCTTTCAAGAACTCCGAAATGCTGCAACTTTCAGACTACTCGTTGTCTTTCAGTGTCTGCAAACGCTGTAATTTTCGTTCTTCACGATTTTCCGGAGTCGCTGAAGCAGCATTCTTTCCTATTCGTAGCCTTTCCAAAGCTCCAAATGCTGTCAGTTACAACATTCGCAATCTTTCAAAAGCCGCACATGCTGTGTTTTCCAGTCTTCGTAGCCTTTCAAGAACTCGAAATGCTGCAGGGAGGCCAAAGGACCCGGGGACAGAGGACCTCCGAACCACAGGACCAAAGGACCAAAGGACCACCAAAAAAGAAAAATCCTAACTTAAAAAGTCCTCCCGTACGATTGGGCAAAACAGCTCAAACGCTGCCGTTAACGCATGAACTACAATGCAAAAATGAACAGCATCATCATAAACCTTCAGAATCCTTCAAATCCCCTCGAAACCTAAGGACCTACACATCTGCCGAAGCCTACACCAAAAAAAAAAGAATCCATGGATCAAGGGCTTTTATGTAATCCCTATATAACCCCAATATAATATTGTAGTTTCCATTTTCTTTTCCATAATCCCTATATTACCCCAATATGTACCCTATGATCCCTATAAAACCCCTATATTATAATATAGTAGTTTCCATTTTCTTTTCCATAATCCCTATATAACCCCCAACATATCTCCAATATGTACCCTATATAACCCATTTTAGTAGTTTCCATTTTCTTTTCCATAATGCCTATATATATAACCCCAGTATAATGCCTCGGAAAGCTCGCCGCAGCTCGCGCTCGGCCTCCAGGCGGAGCACGGCCGCCTCCGGCAAAGGGGTGGTCTACCTGACCTATAGTCTAAACTCCTTAAAGGGGATAATAGAGGGGACTGCTATAAAGGGGGATACCAGGAGTTTGCACCATAGCTCACCTGTTGAGAAAAAAAATGGATAACTGTGGCAGTATGCCCTAGAAACGTTTTGATTGAGCTTATACCCTACGAAAGTGCCAGGGATTTGTTTCTCCAAAAAGGGGCCTTAGTCGGTCAAAGGTTCTAGGGATGTAGAATAGGTTTGAGGGTTCAGGGGTCTTCGAACTATGGATTCTCTTGAGGACCTTAGGGGTACGTAGGGGTCATGAGAGGAAATGAAGGTTGCTTGTAGAATTCTGCAGGGACTAGGGTCAGAAGCACCAATGTGCAGACCCATTCATTCAAGCAGCTCTGCTAAGGCAAGCATGGCGAGCCCTGTGTTCAATAAGCCCACGAGATTTGAATGCCTCACAAGTTTGTGAAAGTGGCCTGGTCAGCAGCTTGCGCTCGGGCCCGCATCTTCTCAAAGCCTGGGCGGCCCTGGTTGTTGCGGAGCAGCGCACCTCGCCAGCGCCTGAACGCACGTTCGGCAAACTGCAAACTGAAGACTTCCTTGGGTCCTTTGGTGCACCGCAACAAACGGCATGACTCCTTGGATGCCTCCCACAGCCACAGCGACATACGTGAAACCTTTGCGCCTTGCCCGCCCATCCATGACGACTGGAGCAGGCAGCGACTTCGCCAGCCACATGGCGGCCTCCAGCGGAGTGAGACCATCCTGGCTCGGTCCACGTCCAGGCCAACAAATGTCTTAATAAAGGATCAGGGCAAGTGCTTAAATAGATCAGCAGCGCTGGGACAGCCGCTGTTGGCAGCAGTCATGCAGTCATTTAGCACGGGTCCTTCTCAGCCACACAGCCCCAAAAATCTGCTGCGTGCTCTTCACAACCGCCATAGAACTTGGCGATCTGCTCCCTCAGATGGCAGTGGCATTGGATCAGTCTGCGCAACACGGCTTTTTTCTACGGGATACTGAAACGGTGTTCCTACCGGCGGGTGACATCTTGCAACCCACGCCACGGCGATCGATTGGGCTGTGAGCGGCTCCTGCCCAAGCTGCAAAAGAGGAATGCTAATGATTTGCACTGGCAAGTCCCATCTCCCGGCATGGCTCCGCTACAATGCACCAGCGGCACGGCAAGCTGCACTCAGTCAAAAGACTGTTGCCATCATCTTCCGAACATGCTGAACAAAGATCCTCCCAACACTCGAAAACATGATCAAGCACACGTCCCAGCCTTTGGCAGGCTGTGTCATAGGCTTCCACTGCGGCCAGCAGGGTGGCCTGCATGCTGGAACACATTGGAGCACGCTCTGTATTCACCTGGCTGAAGCAAAGTATCTGTGCTCAGGCGATCCCGGACCTCGACAGGCCCCTCCTGCCGGAGCTCGGCCTCCGAGCCGACGACACGTCTGCTTTTCTGCACCATCCCGACACAACTATATGTGCGACAGTTCTTGTTCATGCCGGAGGCAGAACACTTGCGCAAGTAAGCACTGCTATGCTCTTGGCGCAGTGAAGCACCAGCGCAGCGCAAGGAGTCAAACACTGGTAATGACTATGACGCCTGCCTCAGCACTGGGATCAGCCGCCTGAGAGGTGGTGAAACGCATCCCAAGGTTTCCACCAGATGAGGTATGCTGCAATCAATACATCAGCAGCATTTCGAAGAGTGGGCCCTAGTCAGCATGCAGTAGTGAGTAACACTTCGGATTGTGGCAGAACGCCCTTGACTTATCGACCGTGAATTCTGCTACCTACATGCAGACTAAGCCTCGCCCGAGGCGGGCGACAGGGAGCCAGCTGCCGTGGAGCAGGTGGACAACCGCCGCAGCACCTTGGTGAAGAGGCATGATGGGGTTATGAGCGCTACAATACAAATAAAGCTGAGTTTTCTGCTTCCCTGTGGGGCCCCGGCTTTGATCTCTGCCTGCAGCTCGTCGATCTGATCGGACTGATCATCGAGCTGCTCAGCGGATGCCTGCTTGGTGCTGCACTCTGGAAACACAGGAACAACAGCCTGAAAGAAGCCTTTGCCTCAACCTCCTTCTGAAAGAGCTTCATGGCGCAATGTCGCTTCTCCTCCTTGCTCAGCGGCCAGTCCAAGGCCCCTGGAAGCAAACAACATGCTCACCTCCTAGTTGATCCACCAGACTCCACAACTGGGCAAGCTAAGGTCGCAAAAGGTCATTGAATGCCGCCAAAGCACGCACAGATCGAGCTGGCGCAGGCCCTGAGCAGAAATTCGGCACTTCACTTCTGGTCTAGTCTTCTCCGTTACGAGAACCTTTGCGGTCGGCTGCGCTGCAGCTTAGCCGCCCACTGCCTCTCGGAAAGCTGACCATGAAGCAGCTTCACGGGCAAATGCCAAATGAGGATCTGACTATCTGACTACTTCTGCCTCCGACCACTGCATCACATGCATCTGCCAATCGGGCCTGCATCACTTCCGCAGGCCATGCCTGATGCTGTCAGCCTGCAGAAGTTCTCTCAGAAATCATATGAGGAGGGCTGACTTGTCACGGATCGCCTGCTTGCCGACTCTGAAACCGGCACTCACGCGCGTTGAGACAAAGCAGCTGCCACAACCGGAGGCATGTTGATAGGGGGCTCTGGCAGATCCCACTCACCTGCCGAACTGCCAAATACAGTGACTAATCAAATACAAGCTGAAAACTACTGTCAGCAGCAGCCCACCCACATCGTGCTCGTCATGTGAATGTCTCTCAGGCCAGCAACGCCCAGTGCTTAGCTATGCATTAGCTGCTGGTGATGCTGGTTGCAAATACAGGCTGACCACGTCTTTGTCCAGCACGCTGTGCACTCATTCTTCTGTGTCATGAGTCAGAGCAGGAACGCCTTCATGATTTTGTACACCGCAGACTTGCCATTAAAGCCTGCAATTAAACGTCCAAAGCAGACCCTGAACCGCGGGCCAATTCCGATGCCGCATGTTCAGATTTGTTTGAGAATGAAACCATTAATTAGTTCAGATGTCTGCTTGGCTTCTGCCAACAAGTTTCAACTACCATGCACTCAGGTATCGTCAAAAGTTTCGCTTTCTTAAGGAAGAGGCAAGACAAGGACTATTGCGCAAAGAGTCTCCGAACTGCTGAATTGATACACCCAAGTCCCCAAGCATTGGAGCTATTGGACACAGCCGGCTTAGACGAGCAAGCGAGGCGTCACGGTCGGCCGCAGGGCCTGTCATAGTGGACTGTGCAGCATGCAGTCATGACATAAACTCTGCCCACCCAGCAAAAAGGCGGCGGATCCGTGCGCTGAAAATCCGCGCGCCCCTCCGTGCGCTGAACGCTACGATTTTGCTACAGACTGTCTTCCTGAGCTTGTTCTGTTTGCCAGCGGCCATTGCCGGTGCTACATACTTCTCATCATCTGGCGGTGTGTCTGCTTACTGACTGTAAGAAGTTCTTGCCATGATCTGATGAGGTTTGCTGAGCATGGGTTAGAATGTAATAGTAGAAGGGTAGGGTGATGCATCAGGTTGGGCTCACACCGCACGCCAGCTAGTCGAGCGACACAGCTCGATGAAGTTTCACCACATCTGCCATCACCTGCCCCTCCTGATCGCTGTGTAGCGGGCCTCCGTCTCGCCCGTCGTGTGCCTTCCCTGCATCCTCTCTTCCTGCTACATGGTTGCATCATGTCACAAGACTGCACAACAGTTCAGCTTCAGCTTCACCCAAACTCATGCTACCGGTCCTTCAGCGCCTTGAGCGCGGCATGGAACTTGGAGCGGTCGGTCGGCTCGCCGTGCGAGTCAATTGCAAAGCGTTTCTGCTGTGCCTTGCTGAAAACTCATGAAGTCTTGTGATGCGACATTTGCTTCCAACAGTACTAGTGACCATTGCCCCAGCCATCTTTGTGAACGAGAGATGGTCAACCGTGGGCCTCTGAGAAGGTAATGATGGTGTAGCTGCCCATGCTCTGCGGTTCACCTTCCGGCTTGACGTTGTTCAAGATCCACCTGAGCCACCCGGGGCTGAATGCAAAGTGTGGGTGTGGGCAGCTTGTAAATTTGCTGGCATGTGTCTTCTCTGCAGTCCCACATCATCTAAGCGCTTGATAGGCAGCAGCTGTTTCAAATCAAGGCTGGCGCAGCTGCAAGTAGTGCGGCAAAAGGTTAAGCTCAAGGCCAAGGTGGCAATGCGCCGGTGCCAGCGCCCAGGGCCAGGCAAATAGCGAGGATAATTCCTGTTCAGGGACACGAGCTGACGAGTTGCCCGCTCAGATCATGGGGGTTGGGACCCAAAAGCGCAGTAGGGGACAAAAAATACAGAGGCACCTCTCATGATGCTAGGTCGCATTGATCACAATGTGGCTCAGTGACTTGAGCCACGCTGTAGTTGCAGGTTGCTCAAGAGCCTGTGCTTCTGAACTACATGATTACCGCATCTAGAACCGATCCTTGCAAATGGCTTTTCATCGTGCAAGAGTGGCGAGCCAACGCTCAACCTGCCGCATATATACGCGGTGCGCGTGCATCTTCCACGTCGAAAATTTGACCGGGTACGATCAGCGGCCTTCATGCTTAGCATGCTATACTGCTACCCCCATCACAGAAATGAGATGGGAGCCCAAGAGGGGAACGTAAAGAAGCGGAGCTCGTCTTGATCCCGTACACTCTGCCATGGCTTCCTTGAACAAAGTGGTTTCAGCACATGATGTGTGAGTGCTCCACTTCCTCAGATGAAAACTTCTGCAAGGAGCTCTCAAAGTGAGAGAATTGGGCGAGCTGCTTTTGCAGCCATGCGCACCCCTGCCGCCTCGTGCGGGCCCAGGGAATCCACCAGCGCGGAAAATGCGGAAGCTTGATCCTGGAGCAAGGCTGATGGACTATCCAGCTCCAGGAGCTTGCCAGCTTGCAGCACCATGACTTTATCATAGTCCGCAATGGTTGCCTCAGTCTACATCTTCAAGTATGCTTGCAAGTACATTCCAAAACTGTGCAGACTAGTTGCCAGGCGATGTGCAATGGTCAGCAAGGCAGTTCTTTTAGCTGCCGCTGTCCGTAAGCATGTCTGGACCCTAGCATCGGTCGCCGCATCGACCGAAGATGTCGCCTCGTCGCAGACCAGCAGGTCAGGCTTGCGAAGCAATGCCCGCGCTAAGCAAAGAAGTTGCCGCTCCCCAATAGACCTGACACGTGATCTTTCACCGTGCGAAGACATCCTGCACTTTGGCTACTCAGGCTCGACTACCAAACGGCAAAATCTGAAATCTGCAGTAAGTTGAACTGTCCAGAAGCAGGTTCGAGCCAGACTGCTCAACCTGCGTATCGAGGGTCACCGCATCTGCCAGCTGCGCTTGAGATAGAGCTTCTGAGCAAGCCGCCTTTCGAGGTTCTAACACGGGACCCCTTTTGATCCTTGTAGCTCATCGAACGGTGCACCCTGGCGATTGATCTGCGATGGTTAGGATTTCAGCAATTTCGTACATGGGATGTCCAAAAATGGAAGCTATTCCTAGAGAGGTGAGCACTGACTGCTCCAGAACGTATGGGTGTATAAAGCATACGTAAGCAATAAAAACATATACCAGTTCTTCTGGAGTCTATGATGACTTCATTTACTGGTCCATGTTGAGGGTCCTTAAATTAACAGTATGGATGCAAGAGGAACTTAATACAGATAAAGTTCAGCGGTACAGAGCTCAACGGATGTGGCAGTTTTGGGAAAAATGATCCTACCTTTTAACTGAAAAGCCATATTCTGATGGATCGTCGTTAGGAAGACATATGCAGATACATGACACCGGCCATGTATATCGCTACATGCACATGACCCTCCTTGATGTGTAATTCGATAAAGGTATAAGGCTCATATCGTAGGGTTATTCCAACTTATAAGGAACCAGCTTTCTGTATATAAATGACAACAAAAGGGTGTCCATATAGTATCTTGTAATCATATATAACTGTACAGCTTTTTCAATCTGAAGGCCACAAACTTGCAGAAAAAACCTAAAATCCTCGAAAATACACGCCGCCACGGCGTACCAGTCTCTAAATTAAATCCCTGAAGCCTTGTCAAATTCGCCGAAAGGATCCAGATTGTAGTTCACGGTTCCACTAAAAATCACCGGATCTTGGGTGATGATGCCAATTGACTTTCGTGCCACATCCAGAGGGAGAGAACCCAGATCGATTCCGTTGAGTCGAATAAAGCCACACTCCAAGGGAGAAAGCCGAAACAAAGCCACCGCAAGTGTTGATTTGCCAGATCCAGTGCGACCCACCACCGCAAAACGGTCAGAAGTTGCAATCTCGAATGATATGGCATTCAACGCCAATGGCAAGCTCGGCTGGTACCGTAGCGAAACCTTTTCAAAGCTCAGAAGAGGCGTATTAGGCTTGCCCGCGTTCAGCGGCAGCAAGTTCCCCTGCGCCTCTTTGTCTGTGGGACTGCTCCCATGCCATGTATCTAACCCCCTGTGCGCTCCTTCACTGGGGACATCCGACACATACTCAGTCATGCGCTCCACAGACGTGAACACAGCCTCCGCCTGACTTGAAAAAATGCAGTTGAACCCCAAGGAAGTCGCCAGATTTGTGGTCCAAACGAAGCAAAGGCCAACAAGTCCTGCAGAGATCTCTTCGCGAAGCAGCCAACATCCCAGCCCCACCAGACCTGATGCCAATGAAGCTAACAGCTCAACACGGACTCCAAGCCAACGGCTGGAAGTGTTGAAGGTGAGTACAGCTGCGGAATTGATGTCCAAGCAGTCTGCCAGACGAGAGTTGTATCGCCCTTCGCTTGAGAAGGCACGCACGCTGACGATGCCGTTCAAGACCTCGGAATAGAGTGACTGGATCGGGCTGCGGGAAACGCTGTCCAGCTGCTGAAATTGCCGGATAGACTTCCTGGCAAATTGGAAGAGGATGACATAGAGGAATACCTGGAGAGTACAGCTTCTCATGCAGCATGCTTGCGGGTTCAGCTCACGATGCCATGACTTGCCAGGCTGCTGGAGCTGGGATCATCAGCATCGAATATGGCCACAGAGTACCAGCCATAACGCCCACAGCCCCCAAGCACCTGCAGAACTTTCCAAGACTGTGCAGACTACTGGCATCTCCATGGCTTTATCTCGACGAGCTTACTAAGAGCTTTTCTCTGGCCAGGGCACCAACTCAGGGAAAGCAGCGCAGGGAAAAGCTTGGTGACGAGCGTGGTGTCAGTGTTCTCTGTGTCAAAGCCTCATCAGACAAGACCATGAGGCGACCATGAGGTAAATCCAACATCACTAAGGCTGTTTGGAGAAAGGAAGGAAGTTAGAGAGGGAGAGAGAGAACGAGCCAGAGAGAACAAGAGAGAGAGAGAGAGAGAGAGAGTATGAGAGAGTGAACCAGCGAGCTGATGCTCATCGACCTTGATCCCTGCCGCTGCGCACACTTGCTTAGTCCCAAGCTGAATCGATTTAGCACACGTCCCAGCGGGGTTGTATCCCACCTACAGTCAGAAGGCATATGCATACCGAATGTGCCAGCGTGGACCATGTGGAGCTGACTAAGCATGACCAGCTAAGCTTCCGCTACAGTAAGTGAGTCAAATCGACTCAACTAAACACCTGGGCAGTCGTTATAGGGGAGCTTGCCAGCGACAAGCTGTTGGTCATGGAACCCCCAGTGGGTTGGCGAAAAACTGAGGCTGCGACCACCACATGGGTGCCCTAAGAACCTTCAAGGCCATCCGTTCAAAGAGCCGGCGTCCAGCATGCACCGTCGCTATGGAGAAAAGAATGCCTTGAGGTGAACAGCTCCAAGCACAAGAGATGATTGGGGGGCTGGCAGGGTGCTCTGCGAAGATGCAGGCCTAGCTGCGCGTGATGGACACAAAGACGACCACCACCAGTACAGTGGCAAAGTAAACTGCAAAGTACATGGCTCGATCATCTTCGGAGCCCTGAAGCAAGCAGTTGACATCATTCACTGGCGAGCACGTGACATGAGATATCAAGGAAATTCATTCCATTCGTTGGATGTTACCAGTAGGAAGCTCTCAATGGGCAGCAGCTGCAGCCTTCAAAGAAGCCCTAGGGCTGAACGCCTCCTTGCAGCGAAGGTCCCGGCCTCTTCTGCCCATCTGGCCAGCCACCAATCCAGAAAGATAAGTGACAGACGCTCGAAGAGGGAACTCATCAAGATCGCTGAAACCCAAGGAAATCCTTCCAGTCGGAAGCGTGTCTGACTGCGTTTGAAGCGTGTCTGACTGCGTTTTGGCCATGGCGGCAGCACGAATTTACAAGCATGCGACTCTTGACACTGAGGTTGGCATTGGCAGCAGACAATTGTGTCTGCAATCTCCTCCACAGCTTTGACAGTACATTCTGATGGTACGCCAAGAGATCTTGTCTGCGGTCTCTTCCGCCTTCATCATGCCTCAGCCGCGAGGCATTCTATGACGTCTATTTGTAACAACCAATCACGAATTCTAGACTTCTTTGACCACTTTGCGACTTTAGGGTTGAGATGTCTTGTATTCGTTGCGGCATATTTCGAAGTGAGGTGAGACCTGCGATTCGATTGCATCAATCACAGGCGGGGACCAGTCATCGAGGTCGACATGGTACTGGCGACGCTACTTAAGACTTACTTCTGCAGCCAGGATGCTAGTGTGATGCGATCAGGTTGCTTCTACCTACCACAATGCCACTATGCCTGACAGCATGATCCTTTGCTACTGTTGTCGGCTACCGGACTCAAAGTCTTCCTGTAGGTCCAACAGAAACTGGATGCTTCAGAACCTTCATCCTACAGCCAAGAGTAAAATAAGGACTGCCAACAACAACATGATTACTCTCGCCAGTATTTTACCTAGTATTGGTTGTCGACGCACTCTGGTTTTGCAGTACCGTGCGCTGGCAAAATAGCGAGAACGAGCGCTGCATCCACGAAGAAGGCACACCATGCAAGGATACAGCTTGCAGCAGCTGAGGTGCTCTTGGGCTTGGCAGTTTGTTCTGTGACGAGCTCTGCCAACTGCTTTGGTGGAACAACCTCCTGCAAGAGATGTGCGCAGCTCAGCACTTAAAAAAAAAAAAAACAAGCAAAGGGCTTGGCATGCGAATTCACCACTCCTCCTTCTGCAAGGCATCTTCCGAGGCAGGAGCCTTGATTTGCAGCACCCTGGATGGCTAACCCGCTGAGGTTTGAGTGCGCAGAGGCTTCCTCCAATGCACAACCCGCAAGAGTCTAGTGTAATCGTCCAACATCAACGGCTAGGGAATGTCAGATCATCAGTGGTCATTGGTCCAGTTGCTGCCGTGCTACATGACCAAGGATCGAAAGCAGCCCTGCTTGCTTGCGGAGCTCCAGCCAGTCGCCCTCGAAGAGCAGTGAGGACTGCGACTGCGGCGCTGAAGCATCCTTCTGGCCTCTGGTTACAACCAACAACACACTCAGGCTGCAGACTGCAGTAGTCCTGACATCTCTCCTCATGTTTTGTCTCAAGAGGGTAACTACTGTGTGCTACAGTGCTACATCCAACAATGCACTGAACCTTGCCTTGCCAGGAGAAGCGAGTCACAATGTCACTTTTGGTTGGCTTCAACTGTTGGACAGACACCGAGCCTAGAAGCAGAATTCGCTGAGCCTCTGGAGCACAAGAGGTGTGATGTGATGCCATAAGAACTGCGCGGTTCCGCAAAAGCGCCTGCGGCCCTTTGAAGAGGGCCGAAACGATATGGCTTGACGTGTGGGCATCCAGAGCGGAAAAAACATCATCTAGGATCACCAGTGAGCATGAGCGTTGGTAGACGGCACGGGCCAAAGCTACCCGCTGCTTCTGGCCACCGCTGATAGTAACTCCTCGCTCCCCAATCTCGGTTTGGTCTCCGTAAGGGAGCTGTTCCAAGTCGGGGCCAAGACCACAAGCATTTAAGACAGTGTTATACCAGTCCAGGTCCAGCTCATCCCCAAAGAGAATGTTATCGCGGAGGGACTCATTTCGAATCCATGGCTGTTGAGCGCAATAGGCGATGCCACTCCTCACCGCCACCCGACCCGAATAGGGAATCTCTCCTAAGATTCCTGCAGGGCTTAGGCTTCCAAAAACAAGCTAGGATCAAGATCAAGCTACTACGGGACAAGCTTACCAGCACATCCAGCACCAGCCCGTGCCTTGCAGCAGAGTAGATTTGCCGCTGCCAACCTTGCCGAGAACCAGAACAAGATCACCCCGCTTCATTGTCAGCGCTGTGGGCACTGAGAGCTGAAAGCACTCCTCAGCACCCGCGAGACATTTAAATGTACAGTTCTCCATCCTTAGCTGCGTCTGGTCTTCCAACTCAGCCACAGGGATGCCAGCCTCTGCATGGTCCATAAAATTCTGAAGCCGCTGCCAAGACGTACGCAGTGCAACTACAGACGCTAGCATGGAACCCAAGTCCATGATTGGGAATCGCAAGGCATTCAGAAGTGCCAGCGTACCAAAAAGACGCGTAGCCGAAAAAGAACCATGGGAACCCGTCAGCGAGAAGGCAACCAGAGTTGAAGCGAACGCCAGCGTCGGCGCCAATACCGTAACCAGCATGGAAATACCATAGACCAGTGACTCCCTCATAGCCCAATGCATCTCGCTGCGGCGCTTCTCAAACACACGTTCAAGATATGGCCTCTCCCAAGCAAAGAATTTGATGCACCTAATCCCCTCAAGCAGCTCGACACACATCCGGACTCGTTGGTCCGTGAATCGGAGATGTTGCTGACGAAACCTGGCAACTGTAGAATCCCATTATCTGGATGCACTGTTGGGATGCAAGATGGTATGGCCTCTGCATACGTTTTGCTAGATGTTTGGACATGGGAATCACGAGCACCAGGACTGCTATGCCACACAGAGCGCTCACGTCCACCAGCGACACGAGGACAATGCCAGCAATCAGAATCTGCAGCCTGACATGCCTATAATCCACAAATAGCTGCTTCTGAGTCTGCAAGCTTCTATTGCTGAGTGCATTTTGCTGAGTGCATTACGGAGATCCCCAAAGTTTGTGTATGAAGGGCATCGCTTCCAAGAACTTCCTTAGGGCAAACTGCATCACCTTCTGCATTTCCATTGTCTTGCTGTCGGGCTATGCTAGGCCGCTAGGATACATCTCACAGACCACCTATTCGCACATTTTGCTGATGGCACTGCAACTTGCGCACAGTTGCATGTCTGCATGCCGGTTGCCAACAAGGGTCTGCGAGTCTGACGCCATCAGCGTCAGCGTGTGGCCAACTGACGGCCTGCAGAATTTGGAATGCACGCAGTCAGCGGTAGTATGCTGCCAAGCCTGCACGCAGGTCTACACGAAGAGCCTTCCTCGGCCAAACATGCGGTAGCGCGCTGCATTCAAAGCTCTTCTGATTGCTTTTTTTACGCCTCTTGCGGCTAAGCTACTGAAACACCAACATGATCAGCTGAGCCCGGACGCGTTGACCGATGTGGAATGAGGCATGCAGCTGCCAGTGGTTGGCAACCGCAGCAGTTGCTTGAAAAACCGAGTATGCCACTATCCAGTAGATCATGGAGTCCACGGTCGTCCATTCGTTTAGCCATTGAAAATCATTTGCCTGATTGGTCTCCACGCAGCGGATCACCATCAGCATGATGATAGGCAGTGAAGTCTGGCAGATTGCGTAGAGCAGCATTGCAACTCCAGCCTGCAGTAGGGAGCACCTCTCGCCGCGCATCACGTCTCTCACGGATGGCAAGGTATCACTGTCCAAAGGAAGCATCTCTACCTCAGTCTGCAAAGCACTGCGAGCTCCTGACATGCTGGGAATGGTGATGGATGGTGCGAGCCAGGCTGCAATCAAATCCCCATTTGGTGGGGGGCAAAGGTCCGCCGTCTCGATCACTCTCCTAAGTGGAGATGACTAGCTTGAGCTTATTGGTGTGCCACATGGTGGCTGAGAAGATTTGTCAACTACATCTTGGCAGCAGCACAAAACATACTGCAAGCAGAGGTCCCCCTGGCACGTCGCATTGTGCCAGTCAGCCAACAGTACATGACATCGTACCTTGCAGACTGCACGCCGTGTGGCTTTCCCAGAGGCATGTCTGGCACGCTTACGGAGCTGCTCAAGAACTACAAGTCCATGCCAGAATTTCGCAGTGATTGTTTCGGGAAATGTGTGTGATTCCAAACCCCACACTCAAACACAAATCGGCGCAGTGCGTCAGGCCTGAATGCATTGGACGGGCATTGGGGACCGGAGCAGGCAGCGCTTAGCTTTGCAGCGCTTTCCAGAACCATCCTGCTCGACGATGCAAAGCTCTGAATACTTTCGCGAAGGGCTTACCTTCATATCTACGTTCCTCGTTGCTTTGTTTTTTAAGACATTTGGGTTCCTTGCTTGCGGCGTGAGATGAGGATCTTATCATCTCAAGGCGGTGAATTATTACTATGATACATGACCAGGTACAAGCCAAATGGCAACTGCGAAAAAAAATGGGAACAATGCGACATGAGCACTGCACCCCCGCGGATGTGCCTACGTGCACATCAACAGGCCTAACATTAAAAACTGACCATGGGTACCACACTCAATGAAGCACTAACTAAACTCATGCAGGCCCTTGTGATGTTCTCACCCCGACACGAAATGGAAAATGTAAGAATATTCAACGACGAAAAAAACTCAAGCCAAGAAACTCGGCCAAAACTCAACAAGACTGGACCGAAGCTCACTTCAAAACCATTTCTTTTTGATTTTTTCTTTGAATTTTACTTGAACGTCCTCCGAATATGAGAGCTCGTTAACGAAGGTTTTGATGTGATTTAATTTGATGGATGAAATCTGTTCGAAGTTTTCGAAAGGCAGCCCTTCAAATATCGAGTAGGCTGAGACCTGAAGACACGGGCTCCGGGGAAAGGCAGGCGGGATTAGGGTCTCAGGGTCCCAAGGCAGGCAGAGCGGGCAACCGCTTGGCAGTGCACGGAAGGCTGCACTTTCGTAGAGGCAGGTTAAAACCTTAAAACGCGAACACGGAAAAAGGGGGAAAGGATCAGAATTAGAATTTTAGGGTCTTAAAGCAGGCATGCGGCGGCAACCGCCTGGCAGTGCACAAGAGGCTGGATAAGCCAGTTCTCGCTCAGCCTGAGCATCAGTCCGGCGCGCCCGACCGTTGCTCCAAACTCGGCGACGGCGACGCAAAGGAGGCAAGAAGCAATCTGTGCCTGAACACGGCCATGGTGAGTTGGGCTGGAGCCGACAGTATAACCCATCCGGATGTGGCAGTAATTCTCAGCTGAACGGCCTACTAGCCAAGCGGCAGGGCATACTGCTGCTGCAGAGAGTTGCGGAGACCTGCAGTCGCGGGCATTCGGCAAAGAGGCAGCGTGCGGTTGAGACAGTTGGCGGGGACCAGAAACTTCGCACAGGCACGGGAGAAGCTTACGACTGTGCTGGAGGGGCCCACGCGGGCGCTTGCTTCTTAGTACGCGCAGGGCCGACGATGTACAGCACCACTTTGACAGACTATTGCTCCAAGTCCAAACGCGGAGCTGGCAGTGCAGAGAGCTGGCAAGTGCATTTGGCGAAGGCCTCAACGCCAGCAGGACACGCGCTACCATACTTGTCAGGATTATTTGAGAGCTCACGAGCGGCCTGACATCTCAAGTAACCTTGCAAACGGCCTTTCGGCGCCAAGTCCTGGGCAGCAGGGGTTGTCTTGGAGTAGGCAGACATGGCAATAGCGACGGCGAGGTAAGCGCAATCACCTGAACCACCACACTCGGTGTCAACAAAGTGGGTGGTACACGGCAACAGGGTGACGGCCGGAGGCGTGCTGTGCGCGCGCTTCTTCTTCTTGGGCTCGCTGCTAGTCTCATTCTGCATGACAGCGTCGCCGCTTTCGTCAGCGGCTCCAGGCGTGGGTTCAACTCCCTCGGGTTTGGAAACTTCTTTGCTGGTAGCGACAGAAGTGGCAGATCCCTATTGAGGGGCAGCGATGCTGAGAGGCGAAACTCGGGTGCGCTTGCTTTTGCTTGGCTGAGCGTCGGCAACACAAATACCGGATTGGTAATGCGCAGGACCGGCATTGGCATCTGGCCAGGCTCTGAAGAACCATGTGATGGAGGACGCTCTCCGCACTTGCGCAACTTTTGAGAAGCCGTGTTCTGAGAGTTGTTGAACTTTGATTTTTATGTTTTTCGGCTTGCTGCAACTGTTGGGCTTGCACCGGCGAAGGGCGTTTAAGCCAAACGTACGCAGCGCGGACACGAAGTGGGGAGCACGAAAAGGGCATGGCGACCTCAGGACCCTGCGAGACAGGCAACGCAATCTGATAACACACGGCTTTGTGGTGAGGCACACCAGCAAGAGGACGACAAGAAGTGGAGGCCGTCTCCACCGGAACGCCGTGAAAGCAACAGCATGCGAAGGGGCGGCTTGGTCAGAGCCTTGCATCCTGCGCACAACAGGAGACAGCGTCCCGCCCAAGGCCAAGGCTAAGTCGCCGCAAGCAGGTCTGAAATTGAAATCGCCGACGATCACACAAGGTTTCCGCAGCTCCAGCGTGGTGCGCAGGGTGCTAGAGACAGTCGGCAGATCCACCCTGGAAGCATCACTGTAGAAACTGACGACAGCGAAGTCGGTAAGACGCGACCAAAGCCTCTGTGGGCAACATCGGGGGCCAGAGGAAACTGCATCGGAGCGGAGTTGTCTTGACGCCACCACAACAGAGCGGTCCCTCCTTGCCGCACGCTGTTGGCGCGTTGCAAGGTGGGAGGGCTAAATGCCGCACGCCAACCCCATTGGCGGGCCAAAACACACGCTCAGTGAGGACTATGCCGGTGCCAGGTCTCCTGCAAAGCATGTACTGCGCCCCGACACGCGAAGCCTCACGCAAGGTTTCCAAAAGCCGGTCCTTAGTCAGGCATGTAACATTGAGCGTGAGGAAACCGGGAGGTCAGGGAGAGGGCGAGCTAGTCACGACTGCTCCAGGGACTTGGCTTTAATTTGCTTGCTTGTCCATCGGGCGACAGCGCGTTTCCGGGCATCCCGCCCAGTAGGAGACTGAAAGTAGTCAGACATCTTGAGCTGCATACGTTGGGCGTGAGCGTCAGCAAACTGGGTACCTTTAGTCTAAACGTGCCAGCTGTAGACCGAGACCTTAGGGTGTCTCAGTTTGCAGGGGTACCGACGGAACTCTGTCAGGGCAGCGGTGTGGCCACAGCTCTCGCAAGTGTGGCGAGTGCTCTTTTGGGGACCGGACTCAAACTCAGCACAGACGACGAGGGGAGTGTTCTCTGCCGGCCTACAGGCAGAGGACTGCCACTTCTTGGCCTTCAGGCCAGCAACAAACTTCTTGTAAGACTGCAGGCCTCGAGCGCGCCTGGCCTCAGCATTAAGCATAGCGGTCAAGTCTCCTGGTTTTTTGCCCTTCTGCTTCTTGGTGCGCGGGGGGCCGACGATGTACAGCATCCACTTAGAAAGTTGAGGGCTCCAAGTCCACACCCTGAGCTGGCAACGCAAGGAGCATGCCAAAGCGTGCAACCTGACAGCGTTTGCCCGCACACCTGCAGTAGAAAGTAGATTTAGCAAAATGTCAACCCCTTGAGGACAAGCGTCAGCGTACTTCGCAGGCTGGTTACGGAGCTCGTTGGCCGCCTGGCAACGGAGGTAGCCTTGCAACCTACCTTTGGCCTCGAGATCCTTGGGCTTTGGAGTGGGCTTCGAGAAAGCCGCCATCGCCGTGGCGATAGCGAGGTAAGCACAGTGTCATCGAAGTGCGCATGGCCAGGCAGCAAGGTAACGGCCTCAGGGCTTTGGGCTCGTTTCTTAGAGGACACGCCTGAGGAGTCGGGTGGGGATAGCCTGGTCACCGTCCGCATCAGTGTGTAGCGGCTGGGTCACCAACGGAGGCGGCGGTTGGCTTGAGGGCAGGCTTGGCGACAGCAGCAACGGCGGAGCTGCCCCACTGCGGGGCGGAAGTAGTGATGGGTGCGGTTCTTGTGTGTGTTTTTTGCTACTTTTGTGAGCAGCAGCGGCAACGCAAGTGCAAGACTCGTACACAGCAGTTCCAACCTCGGCGTCGGGCCAGGCTCTGAAGTACCAGGCGTGGCGCTGCAGCACCCACTAGGGTTAGGGGCCTTAGGAACCTTCTATAGGGGACCTAGGGGGTTTTGCAGGTCGGGGCATGACAGGTGCCACAGCAGGAAAAGCCGAGTCTTCAAACACCTTCCAAAGGACACTGCGGACAGCAGCGTCGGACGGCGGCTGGCTTGCAGAAACGGCTTGAGAGAACAACGGCTTCAACTGCTCCCATAAGCTACACTGGGCGGCAGGCTGAGACGCAGGAGTGCCAACACGGCGAAGCTCAGCAGGTTTTGGACGTCGAGGGCGTCGTACACGAGGACGAGGCCCTGGATTGGAACCTTTGAGCTCCTGGACGGTTTTGGCAAGCTCGGCTACAGTGCTACCAAGCTCCTTGAATATTTGTGCCTCGTTGCGACGGCGCTTTGTCGCAAAGGCGCCACCGCCACCCCCTAGCAGAGGGTCACAGCAAAGGTCCACAGGCCACGCAGAGCCGCCGTCGGCAACAGAAGGCAAAGGCAAAAAGGGGCGCGAGGACCGACGGAGGGCGCACGACAAAGGAAACGAGGCCTGGTAGCATCACGGATTCTTGCACTGCCGGCGCGGCGTGCGGAACGGCAATCCCCAGGCAGCGGTGCACAGTAGAACACACAACCATGCACAACTCACACGAGCACTTGGCCCGGCTGGAACTGGTACGAGAGGCATGCGACTCCGGAGGCTTTGACTGCTGATGATGCAAAGAAGCACGAAGTGAGGCAGGAGGAGAAACCTGTGCTGACCTCGGAACAACAGGAGACTCGACATGCAACGGGGTCCCCTATTCCCCGCCTGTGCACAAGGAACATGCATGGGCCACAACGGCCACTGAGACTCAACATGCGAATTGCTGCATCGACCCAAACGCGGCCGAGGCAAATGCGACAAAGGGCCTTGCTACACAAGCCACCGGGTTTGTCCGCTACAGCGCTGATTAAAGACAGGCCGCATACCGAGAGGACAACGGCCAAGAGGTTTGCAATTATACAGCGTCTCACCAATAGCTCGCAGCCAAGGAGGACATACCGAAGCCGAGCACGGAGATGAGACAGAGGGCGTGGCAATCCCACGCCGCACTCATAAAGCTGATCAAACAGCTCAGACTTGCAAAGTAGCAGACCACCCACCACAGGTGATTAATTACACAGCCGCCCACATTTCGTACCCCCAGCAGGAGGCCCCTCACGACGGCGAGGACGTAGTGGAGCATGGTGAGGTTTTTCGAACGTTCCTGATTTTTTTCTGCGTTGTATGATCTTCCCTGATGTTTTGAATCTTTCTGACTTGTTCCTGAGCTGTTTCTGAGTTTACGCTGTCGTATTTTCGCTAATTATTTAAAATGCCCTTGCTTGGGATGAGAACTTCACAAGCCTACCGGCCTATATACCCCATTTGCAAAACCCTGTTGCACACAGTCATTGCGCTTGCGACCATCCCTAGAAGAAAAAATTAGGAGAGACTTGGAAAACTGGGTTGCAAATGTCCCTGAAGGGGTGCTTGTCGTAGCACCGTTTAGCGTCACTTGACGTAGAAGGCCCTAACAAGAAAACGACATTGCTGCACACCTAAAAGCTGGCGTAACGGGAAAGAATCCCGAAGATTGGACTGGGATGTATGACCCCACGCACGTCTGATGGCTTGTGTTTTTCTTGGCGATGAGATTCAAAGTGCCAATGTCTGTGCGCTTAATGCACTGAATGAGACTTCTGCAGGCGACAGAGCTCCGCCCT